>RSEF01000003.1:1892673-1975968 GCA_003993805.1 Himantopus leucocephalus
CCAGAGGTCCCTTCCAACCCTGACCGTTCTGTGATTCTGTGAGATGCACACATTTGTTTAGCAGTATTTCCAGAAGCAGAAGACAGTTGTTTTCTTAAAAATTATTATATCTGTGGCCTTGGCATCAGTAATGACTGAAACTGAGCTACTCACACCCCCCTGAATCAAGCTGACACTAAGATAATTATATTTGCATTATACTTTCCGTGTCTCTATATGTCAGTGTTGTAAACTGGAATGAAATAAAAAATCACAGGGCAGTTCAAAGCAATTAAAGTGTAAGGGCCCTGGCTCAGCTTTCAAAACATACATATATGTTTATCTTCCCTCCAGCATAAATCAGCTCTGGCTTGCAGAGCTCTGCTAGATGAGGAATGTCTATTAACAGAGACTCTTGCAGTCCTGGCATGTTTATTTAACGTGGCAAAAGAAATCTATAACTTTTTGTACTTTTATGTATAAGAATCTCATCATTCACGTGGTTTTCCTATCTTGGCTTAGCAAATAAACATTAATAGAGATTCCTCTTCACTGCACTACTGTGATACAAAGAATACTCTGCCTTGAGAGGGCAAGTGAGCCGATGAAGAAACTTGCCTGTGTTCCACTGGATGTCTGTATTTGTGTACAATTCAACAGGGTGCTGGCTTGTACCTTTTCCCCACAGGGACAATCATGAGGTTAGGAGGAACTCTTTCCCCTTTCTGGGCAGCTGTGGGCACATGAAGTTTACTTTCTCTTGCCTTTTCATATTCAACCATCTATTAATCATTTATCATAATGCTGCTACTTCTCTAACACATACCCTTTCCAGCAGCACAGGAGGCAGTGGTGGGAAAGAAGGTGAGGTTTATAGCATTGTAGGAAAAAAAGATCTGTAAGAGCTATTCTTTTCAAATACACCAGCAGGTCAGTTTAGTCCCCAAGAAATAATAAGCCTCGGCACTGCAGGGAAATCCACAATCCAGAGTTTCAGCCTACATAGTTAAAGACTGCTGCCGATGCCTGCTTTCAACAAATAAAATATTTTTAGATTTCAAGTCTATTTTAAACTTGCATAAGGGAGCCTTCAGTTTGTTGAGCTCACTTTTTTGCTTTCAGGAGAAGTGAGGCTTGCAAGTGTCTTGGTTGTAGCTGAAAAGGTATTTAAGAGGAGGCTTAAAGCCTTCTCTTAAAAGGAGTGGGTGCCCAGAGATGTTACTGTATGTAGAAAGTGTAGTCCTAGAGTCCTAGAAGGTCCTCCTAGTTCCAGAGTCCTAGAAAAGGCTCTGGAAAAGATAATAGGAAAGTCAGTAGATTCAAGTTACAGGAACTGGAAAAAACAGAGGGGTTTGGACATTAGGAGAGCTTAAAAGCTACAAGTGCAATGCAACCATGAACTGTTGCTTTTAAGTGTCGCGCTCTGTGCTCTGACACACTCTGCTCGTGTACCGTGGCCAGGGTGCATCAACTCATGGCAGTTTATAGACACAGTCCCAAAGCAGACTTAAGCTGAACAAGAATGAGAAATGGGAAGGTCTTGGTTGGAGGATATGATAATGTGGGCAGAACAGGGGGATTGCTTGTTCAGACGGAGGTTGGCAAGAGCAGGTTGAATATTCATTGGATTTCTAAACCTTGCAAAAAGGGAGGCTAAATCAGAATACCATGGGCTGCGATGGTAAAATTTCAGCTGACTTGAAGAGGTGGGTAAGTGTCTCCAGGTTCCTTCTGGAGACGTTATCCAGTCAGTGATTTTCCACTTTCCCTGGAGTGTAGGGCAATTTAACAATAAATTTGTGTATCATTTCTTTGAAAACTGTTGGAAGAAGCTAGTTCATTTTAGACAAGAGCCCCAGATGACATTTAAGCAAATGTTGGAAATTTCTGAAAGCTTTTTAATAAATTGAGAAATGGGCATGATTCTGTCTCATACACAAACTGTTAATCAAAACATTTGAGTGTATTTATTCCGTATTTGTTCTCTTTGAGGCTAGATCTTTATCAGGCTCTTCAAGACTAATACAGACATGAAAATAATTATGCACAAATGAACTAAAACCTTTTGTTTCATATTTTGGGCAAGTTCAGTGTGTCTGTGTCAGCTAGCATGTAACTAGCTACCTTTGCATATAGACATTTTAGGTAGCTGAAGGATACAGCTTTCTTGGATTACAGAAGGGGGCAGTGATGTTTCATTTTTTGGAACTAGAATCACCAGCTAACAAAAGCTTCTGTTCTACTTAATGCAGAAACAGAAATGCCCAAGATTTGCTTTTGCAATCTTGCTTCCTCATGTTACAATCATGCTTCCTGCTTGTTGCTTTATTTTCTTCAAGAAAAAAAGTTCCATCTTGGAGGAAGCATCAATGGCAGTGGATTGCACAGAGCGCTTCTGCCACCTGCCCGAGACCTCTCTGGCTTAAAGGGCAAATTCACAGTTAATATTTCAAACTATACATAAAAATGCTAACTAGCTGCTGTCTGCTAGTTTCATCGTGCAGTTTGTTTGGCCTCAGACTTTCTGACATTACAGCTTGTCAATGACATTTTGTGATTCCCATTCACAATGGTCTGTCCTTCCTGCTGCAGTTCGGGGAAGATGAAATAAAATGAGGGATCATTAAAAAAAATGAGCATATGTACATACCAGACAGGCTTCTATTCTAAGAACGTCTTGCATCACCAAGACATCAAATACCAGATTTGATGGATTGTGTGATTTTAAGTTAGCTCACACATGCAAATGAATGACAAGACAGTTTCATTATGAAATTGCACGCTGTACTGTGTTTTTATATGGCTCTTGCTGCATACAGTACACGGGATGGACAATGCTACTGAGTGGTTTCCTTCTAAGAAATTTCTCTTCATTGTTTGCTCTACCTGACTTAAACCAGTAACAGCAAATAGGTGTAGCATGAGGGATGATAATCATGAAAGCGATGCCAGCATCTCATGTCCACGCTATCTTTTCTCCTCTGGCCTCTTACCCATCCACAAAGCTGCTTCCAGACCTGCGTCCCTGACTGATCAATCTCAGCACGTTCTCCTTTCTGCATCTCTTCCCTGATTTCTCTTTATCCCTTACATCAACGGAGGCTTTCTCACTGGTTCAAGAGGTGTTTCAGCTCTGCTCTGCATTTCTTACCGCCAATGCCCTGCTGAGACCCCAAGATGAGACGTGTTCTGTAGGAGATAGGTAGTTCATTTTGATCATTATTTTATAGTGAGGTTGTCTCCTGTGTTCCTGTTGCTGATGGTATGGTCTTTATCCCTCGCTTCCAGGCTTTCCCAATGCTTTGCCGTATGAAAGGAACTATTGTAAGCCCCCACCAACTGTACTATATTGTATTCTTTAGCCTTTTCTTTTTCTTTGATTCCTATTGAAAATATGGTGACAGTTAAACACCTTGCCTTACAGATACTCTTTCCCTGTCTGCGGATATGTGTCAATCTCAGCTGTCATTTTTGTTTTACCCTGTCAGTTGTTCTTTGTACCTAATGCAAGGGGTAGGTACATGGCCCCTGAGGAAAGTACGGAAATATTCCTACTATTAAAATACAATGAAGTAGACCCTGGAAACCGGGTCTTCATGCTTGCTTAATATCTTGCTGAATAGCTCAGCCTTTTTGGGCAGACCTCTATCCTCTCATGTTCAGTCTCTGCTATTGGAAAAGTATAAATGTTTGTTAAAAGCCTTATGATTAATTAATCAAGTCAATTTTAATAAAATGAAAGCAAAATAATTTCTGTGATAAGTTTATTTCTAAACAATTATTAAAATCTTCAATTTCAAAGTCAATTTCCAAAGTCAATAAGATTGTATACATACAGCCCTCAACACATTTCTGAGGTGAAAATGCTTATTGATAAAAAATAATTTATTGTGCATGCAATCAATTTCAGAAAGAATTCTCAGGGAAAAAAAAAATGGAACATTTCTCAAATTAAAAAAGGACACATAATCTTCCATTTTTTACTAAAAGCACTGGGAAGAAAAACAATCTCATCCTTAATTTATTTTGAAATTCATGCCCAAATCACTAAAATCCCCATTCTTTTCCATATCGAAAGACCTTACGTGGTCTCATTTGCCTTTTCTACAGCTATATCAGTGCTTCAGATCTGGTATTCAGATGGAAGAAAAGGTATAGCTCTGTCGTTATCTGGAACTACTTGTGCTATTTTTAAAAAGATTAGATATACTTTTTGTGAAAAATAATACCATTTGTTATTCCCTCCTTTCATGTTGCTTTATTTATTGGTACACTTTACAATTGCCCCTTTTCAGGTTGTATTTGAATAGTCAGGACATTATCACCTTTCTGCTATTACATTTCAAACGTGATCTCAACATAGAAATTATAAGGCTCCAATTACCAGGAGAGACTGCATCATTACATAGGGACTAATAACATAATGATGTAATGACCTAGAAACACCCACAAGGCTATCACAGTGCCAATCTATGTGGTGTAATTAGCCATAGGTGCACCACAAATGGGAGTTGAAAGCTGTGTGTTCACCTTCTTCTATGATGGAAACTGAATATTTACTGAGGCATGAAAGACCATTTGAGTGCATCAAACACTGAAGCCTGGCTTCAGATAAAGACACAGATTTAAATCCTTTTTCTGCCTCATTAAGGCCAAGATAGTGAATCCAGGTTTTTCAGGTCAGAAGCCTTTCAGTGACTCACGAAACATTATTCTGCAACTTCAAGAAGAGAACACTTTTACAAAATGCACATGTTCTGCCTCAATCCAGAAGTAAGAAAGGTGAGCAGAACTTTGAGCTGCATAAGGCAGAAGTCCTTTCTGATGACCAGCAAACTAGCTTACAGGTGGTAGCTATAATGACTGTCTTTTTTGGGAAGCAAATTCTGTTATCCACCCCCAAGCCCAGAAGAAACCAATCGTCTGCAGTTAGGTCGACTCCTTCCTCTCTCTTGCCCCATTGCAGCAGTTTCAGATGGGCAGACTAGTGGGTGTAGTGCCTTTTCCCACCTTCTTGATTTCTGCTTGCTTTTAGCAAGGTAGCGTGGGAGAGGAAAAGAATGGGAAAGAGAAAGCAAGAAATTTGAGAAGGGAAGTATGCGATGTCCTCACCTATTGAAGTGGAACAAGGAGGAGTCATGTGGAAGTCAGCTTTCTCCGCCATGGCCTGCGGGATGCCTGCCTTCCTCTGCCATGTGAGTTGAGCGCTCGTTAACCTAGTCCAAGATGTATAACAATTCTGTATACCCAACAGCAATCTGTAATCTTTCACTTTCTGTTGTGAGACACACCTGGCTTTTTTGTCTGTTGTGCACTAAGCGTGGTGTTGCTGAGCTCCTGAGTCTTCTCCCAAGCAGCGTGCTCCACTAGAGCCTACTTTGCCTAACCTCTCCCTCCAGTCAGACCTTGGCCCTTTAGTTAAGTTCCTGGAGTTAAGAAAATAGGCCAGACGGTCCTCTGCCAAGGACCAGCGAGAGGGGTGAGTGGTCAGCATGTGGCAGTAGTTTCAAAGTTTGCTATAAAAAAAAAAAAAATCAATAGCTACTCGAATGTCCCATGAGTCAGAAATGTTTCTCTGAACTCCAGAAGTTTTTAAGGGAGGCATCAAAGCACTTGAGATTAAACACAAAATGTTTTTTATGTGTTTCAACTTAACAGTATTAAGTCTGTAGACCCAAGCTGGGAAAGAACAACTATAAACCTTTCAATTCATAATAGTTAAGAAATGGTGCTGGAAGCTGTTACAGAACTTCAGGTGGTGTTGTTGGAAGATGATGTTAATGAAGCTGATATCTGATAGATGAAGCAGTCCCTTTACTTCCCTTATTCAGGGATCAGCAGGGTAACATTAAGTATTTGTGGATAGTCTGATTTCCTGAGGTCATTTTAATTAACCACAACAACAGCAGGTGATATAATATTTGATCTATAATATAGATAGCAGTGACAACAGACAAGGAACAATTCTAAATGCACGTGGCAGCGGTATTGGCAATAGATTGGTAGGCTTTATTTTATACAGAGGTATGAGGAAATTTAAAATAAATTCATCTGTTTAGGAAATTAGCCGCTGCTGAACAGTTAGCGTCCTGCAGAACGCCAAACTGTAATTTGTTGATGGTAGCTTTTTAAATGTCTTTACCCTATGTCTTTTGTTTTCTGGGTTTTTTTTTTAAGCCTGATTAGCTTGGTCAAATTGATGCTCACTGGATGGGTAAAACAGGCAGTGTAGTGTCAAAGAAAAGATACTTGTGATCGAGTGCCAGTAAAGGGTTTTGTGGAAATGGTAGCAGGTCCTTTCTGTCAAAAAATCTTGTTTATGCTCTCAGAAGTGCATTGGGGGGGAGTCTTGATGTGTATAAGTCTATTAAACAATCCGCCCCCTGTCCCCCCAGCCCTGGGGGTTCTCATTAATAAAACACTGAGTCTTGAATCCCTGCAGCACATACGAAGTTCAGATATCTTGGCATGAAAGCGTTTGGGGTTTTGAATGTGTTAAAAAAAGATCACACTTGATAATGATTTTTACATGTTAATTTTATGAAGACAGTTGAACTCTGTAACTCCAAATAAAGAATGATCTCAGGTTTTACAAGAATTATTCTTATCAGTAGACAGAGTAATGAGAATAGAATCTGAAAAAGCCCTGCAATTGAACAAAACCATGTCACGGAAAAACAGAATGCATCTGAGATACTCATCATTCCACTAAATGTCTGTTCTGGCACTAAATACGTAAGCACGGTATTACCCATGTGGATTTGACTGGTTTTGGCAATGCGCACTCTACTTCTCTTTCCTTGCTTTTGATGCCAAATACTTGGAAAACATTCTTTTAATTATCTAACTTCAGCTCTTTGGCCTGCTTTATTTGGAAACACCTAAACTGTACCCTCGCTTACACTCATGTGACCATTGTGGCTTGCTGGGGAATACCGACTCCACTGAGAGCGCGGTTTCACCTGGTCGTCTTTAACATCGTATTCCTATGCAGACACCTAACTCATAGCTACGCTTCTGCAGAATGACAGCTCTGGAAGTTTTAGCATATTAAACGGACTCACTGAAGCTCTCTCCAGGACTAATCCTTCCTTTGCTCCTGCAAACCATTGGATTTGGTGCAGGTATTTATTTTTCCCTCTGTGTTGTAGGACATCTTAGAACAAGTTTAGAAACTTTCAGAAATTTCTGAGATAAATACAAGCATATATAGGGGGTAGGGAGGAACAGTAGGGAAGATGCTGTGGCAGGCAGCAATCCCCTGTCTTACATGACCATTATTCATTCTTTCACCACAGCAAATACCAACCAGTTGAATAGGAGACATTACAATGAATGTTTTAGTCTACTTACCAGAATGATATGTGCTTAATTACTTCTAATTGTGTAAGCACATCTCAACATTTCCCATCACATAGTAGGCTTTTTGTTTAGTACTCGTAGACCATGTGTTACAATCGAGTACTCCCACTATTAGACTATTCCTGTCTTACTAGAAATGGCTGGGTTAAAGCACCCGCCTCTTCTGGTTATATGGGCACAACCTCTTGCTTTACTTAGCACTGAATATGTCATTAGGATAACAATTCTTCTTGCATGCCTTCTTTACGTGTTTTCTGAACTGCCTATAAGTGGAAGGGAAAGGTCGCATAACGCTGGGAAGAGGCAGAAGGCTTCTGTCAGCTATTTTGGTTTTGATGCATTGCTAATTGATGAATTAGCTCAAAAAAGTAACAGTAAATGTTTTCATAATCTGTCAGTGTAACATGTCATTACATAACCTGACAATGTAAAAAATAATGCTGGAAAGTCTCTAAAGCATTTTGAGATATAAGGGTTTATTTAGCATTTATCTTTCTGTAAGACCTGAAGTGACGAGTGACCTGGAGGGCTCCATGGGCACACCCACACTGTTCCAGAACTGCAGGGCTAGAAGACAGGTAGGTCTCAGCTCATGCGAAGCTGGGTTAGTTGGATTTTATCCTATTCCCCTCCCTCTGCCCCTGCTTCTGGCCTGGAGAAGCTGGAGGAGAGCTGGTTAAATGCACAGTCCCTTGAACGGTCACTTGGTGCACGATGGCTGAACACTGCAGCATTCCCTGGTCCCAGTTGTTATATATTAGAAGTTAGTCTGTTGTAGTTGCAAGTCTAGAATAGGCAAAGCAGGTTATTATCCGCAGAACAAAAAGAACAGCCCTCCCGTTGCCACCCCCTTGAGCAGCAAGCTCATCTTGCCTACAGTCTCTATAGTTTTGCTTAAAGCGAGAAGTCCAAAGTGATGCTATTGTGGCCAAAAATACCATCTGAAATGCAATTTGCTGCTTAGCAGTTGGGTTTTCATAGGTGTTGAAAGGTTATACATACAATACAAACAGACAGCACTTGCTTTTAACATTTAGAGGTGTTTGAAGTTGATTTCTACAGGTGATTGATTAGATGTGGGTGAGTGTGCTCCTCTCTCTATCATTAGCACACAGAAGAAATTACTTTCTTGCTGAACCCAAGTACCAAACAGTTCCTTGGAGCTTGACCTCAGAACTTAACATTGCAGCGGTTTTAAAGAGCCAGAGGATTTGACAGACTTACTTCTAAGAGACCAAACTTGTTGCTAAACAGTCCCTGACTTTCCCTGGAGGGGTTGTCAGAGGAAAGGGTTCAGTTGCCACTGGTGAGCATCTGCATTAGCAGAAGAAAATTCTCAGCAGCATGAAGTACTTGGGCCAAGCTCTTTGCCAGAATGCGCGCTCTTGACTTCAGACGCTCCTCTGAAGTCGTCGTCTTTATGGAGTGGTGACCAGTGAGACAGCGATGCTTTCAGCTGACTTGGGTCAGGGTGTGCCTTAATAAAATTGTTGCTGATCCCTACTAAGAGCAGTAGTGCTAATTAAAACTGCCTATACTTATCGCAACAAGTTCACTTTCTCTCTTTCCCTTTAGTTTACCAAGAAAATGGCCACTTATTTGCTTTGTGTTTTTAAACCATCATTGCAGTGTACCTTTACTGCATTTTTGCATGTTGTGCTTATAAAATAGCAGATAATTTAAAGTTGCTTTTAATTTCGGAATGTTATTTGCCCCTGGTATGTCTAGACCAATTTTTAGCCTTGCCTTATGAATGTTTGTGCTCATCCCTTATCACCATGCCATCAGCTTGTAGCTGAAAATGCTGAAGATGCTTTGAAAACCTAAGCTTCAGGAGTGAGTCAGCCTCTTCATGCTATTCATCTATTTTTTGCTAGTCCATAGCTCTTAAACATATTCTTCAAATGCAGTGGTGGATTTGGGGGGCATTTGAGTCCTTATTTTATTATTTAACACATTATTGCTTCAGAGGCTCAGTTATAGTTGTTTGGGTCCATATGCCAGACATCATATAAGCGCAGGACATAAAGATGTTAGTTTTACACTTAAGCACAGATCCCGTGCCTCTCCCCAGTGCATAGCCGAGCTTTTGATTTCCGAATGAAATGTTGCATTTACTTTGAATCTGCTTCATAGATTTTTCTGGGTTAATAACACAGTCACTAGTCATGGGCTTGCTGTACTGTGAATTGTGTGAAAAAGGCTACAGAAAGGCACTTTCATTGCATTACTGTTAAAGGACAAAATAGCTTTTGATATTAAGCTATTGTATCATCTGGATTTTCTGGATACCTCTGCAAGAACTAGTGGTTTACCAGTATTTCAGTGGTTACTTCAGTAATAAAGTTGGATGAGGAGCTTACCTTTTTTTATTGCTGTTTATAGTNGTTTGTTTTTTTTTTTTTTTTTTTTTCTGGCCAGGGGGAGTTTTAAGTTTGTTTTAATTAGAACTGAAATTTTGCCTCTAATTCCTCTACTGTTCCACACGTCAGCTCCAATATGTGAGCTTGCAAAGGGTGTGTTGCTCAATTTATCTCCTTATTCTCTTGCAGCAAAGGGACAAATGATAGTTTTGCATCAATACACAACAAGTTAGGTAATAAAGTATGTGTTAAGAGAAACATTAAACAGCTTCACATACAGTGCGATATTTTGTATATTTGTGATTTATATCTGGATGAGTGCTTAAACTAAGTGTGCGGATAAGTCAATGATGACTGTAAAATTCAGCAAAAAATACAGAATATGGCTGCAGACAAGGCAACAAACTTGGTTTAAATCTGTTACTGAGTATAAGGTAAAACTCCAGATGCAGCAGACTGAATTCACTGCAGGATATTAGTCTGTAAAGCTGCTGAAGGACTTCATTAGACCACTGCAGAAGATAGGAAATGCCTCTGAACAGAATGACACAGAAAAAAATCCAGGGGAGAACTTCTGATTTTTCAGCACTAGTTGTAGGAATTTTTCCTAAGGCATTTGGAAAAACCTTTTTTCATTCCATGCCTACATCTTCGATGAAGATTACCTGAATCATATCTGAGGTAATTTTTTTAATGTTAAAATAGAATAATTCCATAGGCTCGTGTTAACTGCTGAAAAAGTTTCTTACATAGAACAGTTTCCTAGAAGGGGAGAAACTCTGTGGCATAGTTTGAAAACATAAGCAAAACAAAATCTTTCTGTAGATCTTTCAAATAGCTCTATTTGATGCTTCTTCAGGTCCTCCACTTTTCCTTTTGTGACTCTTCTAATAAATATTCTGGCAGGCATTTTGATGGCAAAGAATATCAAGCAAATATTAGTCTAATGATATAAAGCACACTTTGAGTTGCAATCATGAGTAGTTACACAGGATGTGACTCCTCTACTGCTTCTCCTCTGAGCGGAGGACAGGAAAAAAAACTTTTTTTTTTTTTTTTTTGTAATCCATTTTAACAAATATTTCTTCAGAGCAGCATTTTGGGATCTGTTACTTTCATCGAACTATATACAAATAACTTGTTCACAGGTTCGTGGGGTGTTTTTTTTCTGTAATTAACATTAAGTTGAAGAAAACTGAAGTGTCAGGCAAATTAGGAGAGGAGTCGCAGACACTGAGAAAATATTCATACTTCAGTTATATAAATTTGATGCAATTCAGGAGATCAAAATTAGGCAGAAAGTTTTTTTGTATAGTCAAAAAAAAAAAGATACAGCTGCCTTTAGGCTCTTACTTCAGGCTTCTAAGACAGATGCTATTAGTAGCTAAAAGAAACTCTGAAATTTTCCTGCCTACTGCCTTTGCAAAGCCACAGGACAAGGAATGTGCTGGGAAGTAGGTGTGAGTATGCGTGTAAATGGTGAGAGAGGACCATAGCAAAGGGTATAACAAGCTCTGTTTGAATACAAGTGGCAGGGAGGGCTAGAAGAGTTGAGGAGGCTTAGATTTTTTTTTTTTTTTAATTTAATCTCAAGAAAAAGGCAGGCCAACTTTTGTGTTAGGGAAGGAGATTTTTGTGAAACAAGGAGGTAATTGCGTCTTTGACCTATGGGCTGGATTTCTTAATCTGGGGTTGTGAATTGCAAAAGTTGAATTCCTTTTGAAACCTAGTTAGGAAATCTCTCTTGAGAATAAAATAGTATAAAATAGAGTCCTGGTTTTATTAGAGAAGCTGCTGTAAGGGTGACTTTGTTTCATGTAATTGCGTGGGGACCTCTGGCTGATTTCTTCCCTTGAAGCTAATACTACAGGCTTTAATTGAGTAAGACACCTCTTGAAGTGGTAATCGTTGTTTGCATCGTGAGATTCATTTCTAGAGCTGAATATCTCAGCCTTTGTCTTGGAGAAAAATGAATTTTACACCCCTGTGTACAGAACCGCTGACAGTGGCACTTAGTGGTACGCCTTCAGCCCGGAGCCTCAGCGCTTCCAGACTGAACTCCCCTTTCCAGATGGTTCAAACGCGATGATGGGCACTTTGTTCCTTTCTAAAGTACACCCCACCAAAGGGTGTAAACAGCCCAGACTTCAAATCCAAGATAATAGGATTGGCAACGTTTAAAAAAACCCCAGTAGAATAAAACAGAACTTCCCTTGTTTTCACTTTTTCCTAGTTTGGGTTGTTTTATAAGCATGTTACTAATTTTTTTTTTTAAACGCGGGATTATTACAGAATGTCTGAAATCCTCCTGGAGCACGGATAAAAAGCAATGTCAATTCCTCGCTTGAAGTAATTTTTCAACTTACAGATGGCAATTCCAGGTGTGGCAGACTTTTGGGGTTGATTTTTAAAAACCACTGAGGATAAACATGGAAATACATGTGGGAAGACAGCAGGCAGAAAAAAGGGGCAGACAAGGCAAACAGGAACTTGTCCTGTACACGACGTCTTAAAGCCTAACCTAGTGTATGAGATTGGAGCAGCATGGAAGACTGCAGGTTACTCTTATCCATCAATATTATCGGGAAAGAACTACCTGAGTGATCCTGTGCTGAAAACCAGTCTTGACATGAATGAAATAATTTATGTAGGTTTAGAAACTGAGAGCCTTTTTGGTCTCTAGTGTCAATCTTCTTTAAGAACATGCTGTAAAACCCTGCTGTTGCCAGCTTCAACCTCTGGTGATGCTAAATGCAGCAGTCTTTGTGATTTGCTATTCTATTAAAACCACTTTTTGCTGAAAGAAAAACCTTTGTATTTATTGATGAGACAACAGTTGGGTTTGGGGTTTGGGGTTTTTTGTTTGGTTGGTTGGTTTTTTTATTCCTTGAACCTTTCTGTAGCTGGGAAAACACAAAACTGGTTGAAGATGGCAGTGATCCTCTGCATCCTCAGACTCTGAAGCAGGTTCAGTCATGATTCTGTTCAGTACTCAAAAGTGGGGGTGAGGAAACAAAAAAGGTGTTCCTGAAGAAGGAGGAACCCCGTGAGAATGCTTATTTATCTATTTATCTGTCTATGTGCCTCCTATTGCTAGAGGGAAGTAGTTGGTGCTGGTGACAGAGCTTTCCTTGGAGACCGCTTCAGGGAAGTGCACCAAAGCCTTGTAGTTCTGGAGAGTCTGGAAGATCTTTGATCTTCCACTCCAGTCCTATTTAATATCTTGCACCCTGGCTGTTAATACAAATGCACAGCCTGATTTAACATAGAAATGATAAAGAACAAACTAAATATGAAGTGCATGTGTCTTGTTGGGTTGGGGGGGGATTTTTTGGTTTGGGTTTTTTTTTTTCCCTTTTCTTTGACTTGCCTTCCTTTGCACACTCATGTTAAACTTCCAGAGGGTTGTCTAGGTAAGCAATTAATAAACCTGTCTTAGAAAACTGGTTCTTGATATCAGGTAGAATTTGAAACTTCTTAAAAATATTTCCGTCTGATGTTAGATTAGTCAGCCTTGTAGTAGCCTGTCGGGATGGAGTCGAAGGAGGTAACTGTTATTCTTGGAAGGCAACGCAGATAGTGATGGAGCGGTGTCAGCTGCTGCACAGGCATTTCTCTGCCTTCGCTGTTTTTGACCTCTTAATGATGTCTGTGGGGACTGTAAGCATTCTATCAAGCTTTGTATATTAATTCAGATCTCCAGTATTATAGCAACTTTATAGCACAAGGAGGAGTATGCTTAGAAAGGCAGAAACGCAATGAGTCAACAGACTTTGATGCTTGCCGTCTTTCTTTGCTGTTCTATGTTAAGCAGCAGAACAAGGCAGTTAAAATCCTTGCTGACCTGTGGCCAAATCCTAGAAATCTTCGCCAGCAACAATGTTTTGGTTTTGGCAGCTTTCATGGAACAGATAACTTGTCAGGATAAGGCTAAGGTCTTTGTACGTTTATCAAGGAGTGTGATGCTGCCATTCATCATGTAGTTGCTGCAAGTTTTGGTAACGTCATGAGCTTGAGTGTTCAGCCAGATTTCTTTAGTGACCTACCTTGGGTTTGATCTGAAAGGATTTTGTCTGCAAGGCATTTACGTTCCCTTGGGATTTGTCAGGATGATGTCAAAGTATTATTGCATTTATTTTAATGATCTCTGCAGTAACAAGCTAGACAAATATAAATGCCCTCTGCAAATTGAGATTAAATCCCGTCTGAGAGTTATACATCGCCTTCTGAGAAAAAATATTTAAGCAGAAAGAACATAGAACGAGTATTTTAGCTGATCCCTTTGATCACGTTGACATTCAAGATATCCAGTGTTTTTCCTCCTCTTTGAGAATGTGGTATGCGATTTTCCATACCGCAGTATGGTGCACTGGCAGAGAAGAGGCTGTTCTGAGTGCCTGGCGCATGCAGGTGCATCTTTTGTCACGGCAGAACAGATTAAAAGTCATTAATGATTAATATATGATTTGCACATCCAGTGTTTGTTGTCAGGGCTGAAATCTCTCCTATTTGACTTCAACCTGATGGAATATTCTCAGAAACGTTAAACAAAATTACTTCAGTCCTTTCTCCGGTGAAAGGATTTAAAGCAAGAAAGGTTTTCCAGCTGCTTGAAAATGGAGACCACCTACCTTTGATCAGGTTTCTTTAGACTAACAGTGATTGAGAAGGGGAGACTGGGGGTGTAAAACCTGAAAATTATCAAGCCCTAATTTAAAGAAAAATAACTTTAAAAATGATAATAAAATTTTCTCCCTGCTTTTCCTTTATAATATAGATAATAATTTGTAGGAAACATTAAAAATTTGAAACCTAATCAGACAACACAGCATTACTTTTTAAACTTTAAAAAGAATTGTGATCAGAGGACAGAACTCTTGATTGCATTCAGAAAGGTGAATAAAATTCTCCATACCGTTTTTCATACAATTTCAGAATTCATATAGCCATCTTGCAGCTTTGGTGAATGCTTTGATCTGATTCGTTATTCCCAACTGCCCATAATCTCAGTCCTGAGCAGTAAGGGAAAGAAGACGCACCGACAGCAGTGCAAAAGGGGCAAAATAGCAGCCTTGCTTTTGTTCATAAAACAAGTAAAATCAAATCAAGTCTGCTCGTATTACTTGATTGTAACTGTGATAGCTCGTGTCAGTATGTCTTTTGGCCCTAAGTTTTCTATGTTGACTTCAAGTCTTGATTTACATGGCATTTAAAAAAAAAAAAAAGGAATCAATAGCAGCCTGTGTAAAATCTCTATCCTTGTACATTGTTTGTGTGTTTTATGTGTCACCCATCCAACATGGAAAAGGATAAAGATATGGCAATTTCGTTGTGTATAATTTCCTAAAATTGCTTCCTGTGCTATTCTTCCTTAGATTGTGATGAGACTCCCTCTTTAACATACTGTTTGCAGAATCAGTGCTTCGCTGAACTGCTAAATAAAGATTTAAAGTCTACTCTGTCCAATTTGACTCTTTCCGCAATGTAGGTGTTGCATAGGTATTTATGCTATGCAGGATAGGTTAGGCCATCCACAGCAGCTTCAAAAGACGTTGTGGTGTTCTGAGCTTAAGCCAGCGTAGTACCCGGGCTTCCCAGGTCCTTCCTAGCTATGTATTACAGAGATGGATTGGAGAAGGTGAAGGGGAATGTCCCTTCCACATGGCAATTTAGGTATTTTGGTGACAGAATAGGAAACAGAACTGTAGGAGACAGAAACTGCTAGTATGTCTGCTTTTGTCTCAGGTTGGATTTTTAAGTCTGGAGTACTGACCCACTTTCTGCAGCATCCTTGGGTTGTGTCCACCCAAATAAAAGTGGGAGGAGTCGAGGGCAGAATATTTGTAAATTCATCCTAGCAAATTTGCAAATTATATTTCAGTAGGCACTTGAAATATTTAATTTCAATTGCTACGTTTCTTTTCCTCAATGTACACTTTTTCTTTTCCCCCTTTAAATTATCGATGAATACTTTTAATCCAAAAATATTTCTCCAGTGATGATTTCTCTCAGGAGCACTACTGTTTGCAGCCTATATAAATAATTTTATCTTCTTGCTGTTATGGCAGTGATAGATGATATTTCCTTTTTCTTTTTATTTAGACACCTTATATTTCCCAGCTCACTGAGGTAGACAACACCCTTCTTCATGTGTTGAAGCTTCAAAGCCCTTAATGTGCTCAGAAAAGATACTACATTATTTATTGTCATTTTCCCCTCATTTTTTATCATTACAACGATGATAACTTTTTGCATAAGGTTATTTCTGAAAGCTATAAAAGGAAGAAAAAATGGTCTGTTTCGGTTGAGACCAGAGAGGCTGTTTTCTAAGGAATGTTTGTATTGAAACTACTGTGCTTGGATTGCTTCTGCATGATGAGGCAGCTGAGCTGTATGTATAATATATCAGAAAGGATAAACAATGCACATTTTAAATTATATTTTGATACCGCTGATGATGTGACCATCTTATCAGAAAGACTCGTTGCAGAACATGAGCCAAAGAGAGATTGTCAATGTGGTAACAAGGGGTCTGAGATTTTTCTTTTTTCTGATGATACTTGTTTAAAATTGCCCAAATTCCTTGCATATTTAAATCTGTTGGTTACTGAATTTTGGTTCTGATGCTTTCTAAGCTGCTGTCCTTGGTCACGTTGCCTTGCTTTGGAAAGGACAGACTTCAAGGTGAGTGGCCTGTAGTCCCCACTGCTGTGAGGATGACAAAAACAGATGAGCTATCTCATCTCCCCAAACCGTATCAGCTAGTTAGATTTTTCTGTCAAATCCTTGGGAGACATGTTTTCCCTATAAAATAGGACCTATTAGAAATTGATGGCTTTTCTTCAGATTCACTGAATAAAACAAAAAATTCCTCCTTCCGTGTCAACTTGAACGTTTTAATTTTTCTTGCCCATTAGAAGGCCCCCACCAGTTTTTCTAGTCCCACATAACTTCATCTGATGTAACTGGCTTGATTTTAATGGTTGCAGCAAACCTTCTTGAAACCTTTTCATAAATATTGTTAATAGGAAAGAGGGCCCTGTGGCGTGAGGCTGCCCAAAACAAAGAAGTTACAACTTGGTGAATCTCATGCATACCTATTCTTTTTTTCTTTAAAAGTGCCATTTTTTTTCACCTGCAGGTATTATTAGACAATGCTGAATGGGAAAGGAGGGAGAAAACAAACAAAAACCAGTAATTGTCTCTTATCTCCCATACTGTAAATGTTATTTAAAGGAGAGACTCCCATTTTTCACTCTGACTTCAAATGAAGCCCCTCACTGCCGGTGTGTTGAGCAATTAAACAGTAAATCAGCTGCAGTGGGACTTTTTTTTAGGCTTTTGTGAATTTGGTTGGAAGATAAGCTGCAGCGCTAGAAGTTGTATGTGCTGGCAAGGACCGGGCTGAGTTTATTTAGCCTATGTTTTCCCTTGATTTCTACATATCTCACCGGTGACCTTATCTGCAGGAGAAGCGAATGGGCACTGAGGAATGGCTGAAAGGGGCTACAACAGGGTGAGCCCTGACTGAAACGGCTCTTTCCCTCCTGCTCCTTTGTTTCAGTGTAGTCAGTTTCTCTTTAGTTTAAAGGTGTAATTTACGCATATAAAAACACACACAGCGTGGCTCAGGCCTGAGCTACCAGAAGCTTCAACTGTGCTGCAGGGAACGGTGCTCCTATTGGAGAGGTAGTGCATATATATATGTTTATGTAAACATATATCTATAAAAAAAACCCTATATAATACTCCTCTGCTACCACAAAGACAGTATGTGTTTACTGCTATAAAGGACAGATTTTCCTCGCTGCCTGGTGGCATTTAGGCTGCCCTGGGCAGGCTGAGGGGCTGCGCTGTGCCCTGGGCCGGAACTACCCAGAATCATCTGGAACCTTCCTGAAGGGGCGGGGCAGGCCCTGCCTCTCCTCACAGCTCCGGCCACGCCCAGGCCCTCACAGCTGGTGCAACTGCCTGGGTGACACTTTGTACTGCAAATATTTCAGGAATTGAGCTTGGTACTCAGACCCTGAGGCTTCTTCCACAGTGTGCCAGGGGCCCCGGCGCCTGGGCTGCATTTGATTACCTCAGGGTCGCGAGGAAGACATTTTGCCTGCGAATCTGCTGGTGAGCGACGGTGAACATCTCCTGGACTGTTGTGTCTGGTGAGTTTGGTCTATTTGTAGACTTTCCCCTGTCAAAGTGACATGGGTATCTGATAGTATGCATTAGTTTTTGTTGCCCTAATGCTGAATATGTCAATATTTATTTATTTTTAATCATGTGAGCACACCTAGTGGATAGGCTGAGGGTGTGTGCCCGTGCCTCTGAGGGGGTTTGCGTTTAAATAACCAAAACCAAAAAAACTCCACCACACCACCCCCCAAAAATGAAACCTGACCCAAACCACCAAACCCACACCCCAACAAACCAAAAACCCCATGAATGCCTGCCTTGTTGTGAAGGGTGAGCACCTGCAACATCCGCAAAAAAAAGGGGTGTTTTAGGAAGTTGACTATGTAACACTTTAAAAATCCAGTTTCTTGGTTACAGTTGTAAAGAAGGTAAATCCGTAGGAAACGGGAGGTTGTTAGTTCAGCTGTAGGGAGAACAGCACGGGTGACAGAGACTGCTAAAGGCAACCCAGGAAGTGACAATAATGTGTGATAGGCATTACAAGGTGCATAATGTTTTGAACAGATGACAATAATTAGATTCGCGGTGGAAATAATTTATAGGCTTTGGGTATCTTAAACATGTTTTTTTTCTTAATTCATAGATTAGATTAATTTTTGTAGTTTTTGCCCAAACAAAATCTGAATACTTTAATATGGCATGCTGTTACCTATACAATCTTTTTGGTGATGTATGAAGCAGATGCATATTTACCCACCGCACATTGTATTACGGAGTAAGGCTGTAGCTGGTTTTCCTCTTTTCTGATGGTGCACTGGTGGAGTTGCCACTCATAATGTGAACGTCTGGCCTACGCTGTGGGTGCGACTTGCATACTTACAGGCGCACTAGTAGGTGTGGAATAATTTTAGACAAATTTGTCTTTAGCAAATCTAGAAGTATTGTATAGAAAAACTAATGTGTTTTTCATATCCTTTTCACTAACACAAACCTCAGCTTGTTTTTTCACCACTGACCTTTTTATCACTTCTTACTCCTGCCCCCAGCTTTCTTTCCTTAAGTTTCCTTTCTTTCCTTAAGTTTCCTTTCTTTCCTTAAGTTTCCTTTCTTTCCTTAAGTTTCCTTTCTTTCCTTAAGTTTCCTTTCTTTCCTTAAGTTTCCTTTCTTTCCTTGTTCATTATCCCCCAGATCACGATGTTCATATAGTCCTTTTGCATATGGTTGGGTAGATTGTGCTGACGAGCTTTTACACATGTGAACTTTCCTTGCAGTATCAATATTTTTGACAAAGATTGTCCAGGGAAGAATGGCACTTTTGTGAGGTGGTTGAGGCTCCCAGACCCTCAGCTCTGCAGCCCCAGTGGAGTTTCCCATAGCAGTCTTGTGTTCTGGTCAGGACCCCCTTCCTTGCATACTCCTGGTTGCTGCTGGGTTTTATCTATTCCTGCTGCAGGTGGCCCCTTGCTGGAAGCTGTTCAGTCCCACGCTGAATCTGGCTGCTGTTACGTTCTGTGTCTCTGGCTGGGATTGCGCTGAGCTTCCTGAAATTCATGCTCTTTTGAGAGTATGTGAGGCAGTGCAGAGCTGAGGAAGCTCGTTTGGGTGCCAGGAGCAACATAGACACATTAGCACATAGCTATAATTGAGGCAGCTCAGAAGCTGTAGGCAGTGTAGCTGCATTTTATCCTCCTGAGCAGGCTGAATTAGTCTGCAGGGAACTATCTGGCTGCCTTTGGTTGAGGGAATGATGCACACTGATGCTGCATCACAGTATTTATTTCAGTGGTGAATCTCTGACCTATGTCAGTGAGCGAGCATGAAATCATTAACTTTTCCAGGCAGAACTGTTGTGTTGATCCATTCCCAAAGCCTTCCTCTCTTCCTGGGTCTGGGGGCATACCCTAATACCACCTCTGGTATCTGCGTGTTTTCGTTCTCCCCGATGCTACAAAGCAGCAAGGGTTTATTGGCATTAGTGTTCTAGATACTGTGATGCTATTTAAACTTGTCATGCTTTGTGGCTAATGTTAGTACTAGTTCTTAACAGCTATGTAACTTTCAATTTGAACGAACCAATTTTTTATTTAGAAAAAAATAAAAATCAGTGGTGTATTTAAGTTTTCCCCTACGTGTTTGGGAGAGAAAAAATAATCACTGTATCCCCGATCCTTACAAAACTACCTGAAGGTATTGCTACTACTCTCTACTCTTACCCACTGAAGTTCTTTTTCATACATGTTCTGGATAGAGCACCAGATTTTAGGGGAAATAGGATTCTTCTCCTACGTGTGTTATTTTCATGAGACTGTGTGGCATAGTGATATTGATAAAACCTTGTTTTATTCTTTTACAATCCTCTCAACTCAAGGTAACCTTGACATTCACTTCTGGGACTTGATTCACTTTCTAAAGTTAAATGGCTGTGTTAATTAACCAACAATTTAGGCCTCTTTACCAAATTCAGTAAAATCAGCCTTTTTGCTGTTGGAAGATCTAAAATGAGAGTGACCCAATTGCTGTTTCCCTGAACTAATTTATAAAGGGAACTTGAAGTGCCGTAGGGCAAACATTGGTTTATTGCAGTATTTTATGTATTCCACTAACTTCTTCGGTTGTCTTAGCACTGTAGAGGCAAAACAATGGCTAGCCTTGGATTAATGTTCAAGTTTTAAACAAGGTAAATAAAATCTTTAAAAAGATGGGTATGGCTGATACTTAGCATTAAGCCTAACTCTGTGCTTCAGGGATTCCTTTGAATTCCTGTTCCTAAAAATGAAAGAATCACTCTGTGCCACAGATGCAGAGGGAATTTCCTGCGTGGAAAGAAAAAAATATAACCCACCTTAATTAAGCTTCCTGCTAAAAATAAATCTGCAGGGAGTCAGAGGAGCATCTCTGCAATTGCCAGCTGTGGAATTTGAATTTTGGGCACTTAATCGTAGAAATCGCTGGGTTTTTGTGGAGCTTGTGTGTGTTCCCCCCACCCCCTCTTTAATTAGTGTCATAAATATGATCCTCAGTGTTTTTAAACTGGTGTAATTCCATCCTAAATTAAGTGCCACAATGGCTTCCCAACTGCATGTGGTGTTCAAGGGGTGCCATAATGGACCAGGACAGAAAAGGAGTAGTCCGAGGAATAGGGTTAGTCAGTAAAATAACAAGTCTGGGATGGCTTGTTACTCTCTTTTTCTGTAGATTTTTTTTATTTTTTGCAGGGAGGGGGAAGAGAAAGTATGAAAAAATGAGGTGAGGGAGGTCTGTGAGATACTATCATTAGCATTTTTGCCTTTTATTGTAGGAATTATTGAAAACTAATCACCTGCTCTGTGTAGTAGTTATTGGCACAGGCTGGCATTTAATGACAAACAGTCAAATTAGACTGCTTTCCCGCATGCGAGGATTTCTTTAAAAAGAAAAAATGATGGGGGGCTTGGGATGTGAATCAGCTGTATACCTCTTGCTTTCCTCCCTCCCTCTTTCCATTTCTTTCTCTCCCATTTGCCTCCAGCCACACGTACTGCAGCTACTTATTTTGTGTCTGCTCCACAGGCATTATATTCAGACAAGCTCTGTCAAACTACTTCAACTCCTTTCACTAAAAGGCCTTTGCAAACAAGTAACATATGGGCAACGTTTTGGGTACAGTTCACATTCAGAGTTTAGGTACAAGTGTAATGGCTGTGGCTCGGATGCTCATGCTTGGTTTTGTGCATAGCTGCCCAATTTCATTAATGCAGTGCTCCCAGAATTTCCATCTGCAGTTCAGCTAGTGGTGTTTATGAACTCATCCGTCTGTATAACGCACATGTGGACATGACAAACCTATTCTTTTCACCCCTGATAAAATCCTAAGTATTGTCAATCTGTTTTCATAAGCAGCATTACATCCCCTTAGTTAGTTACTGGTGTATGGACTGTGGCTGTGAAGGTGGTCAGTCGTATAATGAAATGGTCCAGCCATTGATGACATGCAGTGAATTCCCCCTGTAACTTCCTTGTTTCTGTGGTCCCTTTCTGTTTTTATTTCTCTGCTATAAATCATTTTTCCAAATTATACTATTCGAAGTGCACTCCAGGCAGGTTTTTATGTTTCCAATAGTTTTCAATTCAGTAATTTACCAAGTCTGAAACTTCATGCTGAAATTTGTCCTTTCAGCCTGAAGCCCCTGGTATTCTTTAACTGTTTGGTTGAACTCAGTAATTACAGAAAATAACCTCTGTAATTTTACAAGAACTTCCTCTCCCAGTGATTTCCCAATTACTTGTCGTATACGCAGTTTTACTATGAAGTTGCTATGTAAATAAACCTAAATGGACATCTGTCCAATTTATAGTTGCTGTTGCCTGGTGCTACCAAAAAGAGAAATAATTAGCTTGTGAAGGGCTGATGAGGATTGTTTCAAATTTGCAAAGCTGCTGGAGATATAAAATGGAATTCTGGTTACCCAGAGTCAACAGTAAATCTCTTATTAATCTTAAAGCAGTACTTGACCCAAATTTATTAAATAATTTTTTCAAACCCATGGAAGTAAATGAGATTTTGGGATCAGCCTGTATGGGTGATTATTTGATTTCATGGGGAAATAAAAATCCTGAGACTTAGCAAATGTTTGGATTTTGTTTTTCTATTGAAATAATGAATGTTAAGTCGAGAAATGCGAATTGTTTGTAATTCCCTGCTGAAAAGTTTCAGACAATCTAACCACAAGATAGAAGGAAATGCATCATATGTTAATGAGGCAGAACAAGGAATAACAAAATAGGAGACTTGATGCAAACATTTTACTAATCTCAGCTATGTGGTAAGTGCTTGTGAATATTGCATACATTTGTAGCTAATTGGCTCGCTTCCTGAATTGCTCTGATTTGTATTATTGTAGCCACCGTGACACCAGGGCTAGAGTTTCAAGGTGCTATCAGGAGACACAAAAGAAGGTTTCTTGGAGGAGGCTGGCAAATTAAACACGAACAAAAACCCCGAGGCTTTTCTCTAAGGCTAACTGAAGAGGCAGGAGAGGCAGATGATGAGACAGTAGACAGCGCCGGACAATGTCCAGCGTTTACGTCAGCTGAGTACATGCTGGACAGCAGCTTTTGCACTCCAGCAGCATCAACTGCGTTCATTTTTGAAGGTATTTTCATGGAGTGCTAAGGTGCTATTTGAAGGGAAAATCAATACAGTATTTATCTAAGACAATGAACCCTTCCCTCTCCCCAGGAAGAAAAAAATCATTGTTAATATAAGGAGAAGGGGGAACAATCCTGGAAGTCTTTGTGGATCAATATTATGTTGAGGTAAAGGAAATAAGAGGTTTGTTAATGTTCCCAGAGGTACAAGTTGTATAAACTGATGTGCAAAGACAGAATTTACTGTGCAGGGATCACTCTAAGCACTACCATGCATTCACTCATTCATTTGCAGTTAAGTTACAGATCAGGTAAAGCATCTTCTAACCAATGTCTTTTGCTTTATGGTTTTCCAAAGAACTCTGTGACAAGGTTGCCATTGGCGCAGGATTATACTTTTTCTCCTTAGAGTTTTGGATGCTGTTGCATTTTTATTATTGAAGGGCATTTCCTTGAAGTGTGTTACTTGAAGTGTGTTGCGCAGGCATTGATATGCCACCACCAGGGACAGAAACACTAGGAGGTATGTTTTAAATCATCCCCTGAGGGTTTTCAGCATATGCCCTTTTAGACAAGAGGAAGGTAATGCTAGGTGAAATGTCAGTGCTGTACCTAAACTAGTCCATTCCTGGTTGTGCTGGCTGGTAGACTGACTTGTGACGAGTGCCTGATGTCAAAGATCAAGCAAAGACAGCAGGAACCCTGCAAGTCAGTCTGTACCTCACCTCAGACAAAGCTTGTGTACCTCTAGTCACCTTGATATGTGGCAGGAAACTGGGGATGCTCAGTGCATGCAAGGAAATCTTGATTTGAAGTGATGTCGCAAAAGAGTGGAATGCACCTCACTCAAAAAAAGAGAAGCAGCAGTATGTCTCATTGAGGTAAAGTAATAATTTGACAGAGTTCAATAAATTCAATGGAATTTAACACAGTCTGACAGTGGTTTACTAAGGTTCAATACGTTTGATGGCAAGGTTCACCATATTAATTATTGCATGGAAGAAACATAAAAGGAAAGTTGAGTTAGTGAAGGTTGCAAAGTTTAATAAGCAATAGCTTGTCACTTACCAAGGATCTGTTGTGGCAAGGCATCTCTCAACATTGAGGAGTAAGGGATCTCTCTGCCTTGGGCAAGGAAGGATCTCTGAGTCTCAGGTGAGGCATCTCAAACCTTGAGGGGCGTCCCTACTCAAGGGGAGAGTCACCTAGCGGGGAATTCAGGGGGAGCTCGAATTGGGCTCATCCAATGATCTGGCATGGTTACAAGGTCTCTCTGCCTTGAGAAGTAACCTTGAGAGGTGACCCAGCTCAAGGGGAGATCACCGCCATCCTGCCTAGCAGGGAGACCTCAGAGAAGGCTCACTTAGGCTGTCATATTTATGGGATGAAGTGGTTGGCTCGTAGTCAAATCACATACGATAAAAAGGTAGGCAAGAGACTCCTTGTACCCACAACTTTGTTTTTTGATAAATGAGTTTTGGAAAAGCCACCTATTACTTACGCGTTAATTGCATGATCGGTGTTCCAAACTCATATGTATTGATGTTTACTGTGTCACTCTGTTCCTTTGTGGGTTTTCAGAGGACAGGTTGAAGCTAGAGGAGTTCTTAGCCTGGGTACAGCTCAGGCCTTTACCTCTTTTGGAGCCTGTACCAAACTACTGCTAGTTTGGTTAAGGGATTGAGCGCATCCATCACAAGTGACTTCAGTTCCATAGCGTTTTGTAAAAAAGAATAGGAAAAATAAGTTTAAACAATCCGAAACATGAGAAAATGTCTCTGGATGAATAAAGTTTTATTGTAAAATATAACCTAACAGCAGAACTCTGTGGTTAAAATGACTTAAAATTGCACAGCTGTAGTAAAGTTCCAAGTGTCAAATTAACATTTCTGTTTTATTTCCAATTTCAGTTCCTGTACTTTACATTATAACTGCATGAAAGTGCTATTTAGAGCAGAGCCCAGATGTTGCTGCTGATTGTTATTGTTTATTGTTATGCAGAAGGAAAATAATATCTGATTTCTGTTAGAAAACACTGTGGAGATAAATGCAAGCATCAGAATTGGATTTAAATGATGTTGCTACAAGTATGATGCATTTTCCCTTTCTCTGAGCCCTCTATTCCCTAAATCCCCCTACAATGCTTCTAGTACAATATTGTACAGTCCCTGTACAGTACAACTTTCCTGAAACCTGAGAGATATTTATAGTTATATGTACTGTTATCACTCAGAGCAACTTTAAAACAATCTACCAGCAAGAAAACGAAGATTGTTCATCCTCAAAGAAAAGCAAATAGATTCTGAGCACGGTTTCAGGTCGTTTCTCAGATCCTGAAGATTCCCAGAGATGCCTCTCTGTTTTGGTCCACGTTGGCTCTCAGAATCACAGAATACATTAAATTTGAAAGATCTGTGGAGGCCTGTAGTCCAACCCTTTGCTTAAATTGGGGTCAGCTTCAAGTTCAGTCAGGTTGCTCAGGGCCTTATCCAGCTGAGCTTAAGGAGATCCTATGGATTCTCTGGGCCTCTGTCTATGTTTGACCAGCCTCATGGTGAAAAAGCTTTTCTAATCAGCATGTCCTGTGCCCAAATTTTTCTTTTAACTTGCTAATAAATAGTATCTTGCCTATGCAAGCAGGAAAAACAATTTTTCTTCCCCCCTCTTTGGTGGTTCACTGATGTATTTAGGCACAAGATATTGTACACTTATCTCTCTTTATACATTAACAGACATGTATGATGCAAATGCCTCTGGGATAAATGTAGGTAATTACTGGCTCTTGATCGAGACAAGATATGATGGTAATCAACTGGAGTGACTGATTCCCATTTTGTTTGTCCTAGACATATCCTAACAGTTACTTATGCTGAATCTGTTAATATGCTCTTAATCGTAGTGCATTTTCAAATAGTTTTAAAAGTGACCCTACTGTAAGAATTATTATTTGCTGTTAATATAAAACATCTATACAGACAACTCGCTATTACTGTGTGTTTATCACACGTAACCTCCTGTTTTCTGACAGGGAGAGCCTCTAGCACAATTGAACTTTCCCATGTATATAAAAGTCTGCTTTATATTGCTGGCACTGTTAATTATAGTGATTAATTCTGCTTGGCTAAGGGTATACACCTGTAGGCTCTGAAGCTCATTGTACACCCACTTCTCTGATACCCTCTTAGAAAAAAAATCCTCCTGAAAAGCCTTAAATCCTTTTTCCTCGTTTTCACTGATTGAAATTGGCAATTCAAACATGCAAATTTGTGTGTGGTGTTTAAAGGCTGTTGACATGCATGCGTGGACACGGCCTTCATCTTGACACGCATGGTTTGCTCTGTGTAGCCATGAAGTAAGAGTTTGTGAGGCATTGAGTGGCTATAATTAATGTACACATGCATATTCAAAACATAAAGCAGAAAATGTCAGAGGGACAAGATGACACTCTTGTGTGGCTCCAGCAGCATTCCCCATGAAATTGTTGGTGGCAACACGGTCTCTGCAAGTTACTTCTGCTATTGAAAAAGTGACACAATGGCCAGTAACAAATCAGCATGCTTTGTCTCTAACTGCCAATCGATACCGTCTCACTAAATTCTGCTTGACAGTCTGTCCAGAACACCTAGGGATAACGTCGTGTTGGGGGAGTGGGGCAGGGAGGATAAATAAAAAACTCAATAGGTACCAAATCCGTGCGCTGATTGCACTGGGCAATCAACAGGGAAATCAGGTTTCACCCCAACAGGGAAACCAGGCTATTTTACTCTGTTAAACACAACCAAGTGTTTCAATTAAGTGTAATACTAACTTACACTTTCTGTTTAGCTCATGGGTTCAGGTGAAATGTCGGTCAGTTCCTTTTTTCTTCCTGTTGTTTTGGTTATCTGAGGATGGTATATCGTTTTACACAGCGCAGGCTTCCTTTGGGCAATGTGGGAGCCTGAGCTGTTGTGGGAAATACAGGACTGTGAAGACACTTTGAAATATACTGGAGTCCGCAGCTTGTCCCAATGGACTTGGCTTAAAAATATATTTAAAAAAAAAAAGTGTTTCCCATTCCATGGACCACGAGACTTGTATTTGTTCCTATTCTGCTTTGGGTCAAAAATTAAATTTGCTTTGTGTTTTTTTTCTTCCTAGAATAAAATTAAAGAAAGAGGCTGCACTAAGCAATAGTGTGGTGAGAGAGAGGAAGGATTTAGCTTCAAGTCAGTAGTGTAATAACTTTAATCTGAGTCTTAGGGTGATTTGAGTTTATTGATTAATGGTCACGTGGCTACTTTGGAGTGCAAATCTTTTTGTTTCCATATTGAAACTCCATTCAGTACCTAAACACATAGTTAAAAAAACGTAGCAGTATGCTGCTAGAAAAAGCTCTGGATGTAAGTAACTGTCTTTTTTTGTCTTTTCATAAAAATAGCAGAGGAATTGGTGGGGAAAAAACCCTAATGGTTATAATATCTCACTGGGGAAAATAAGGGCTACAAGTCCCCACGCTAACTTCTAGGAGAAGGTACAGGCAAGAAGGGAAAAATAGCATTTAAATGACTTTGAAAAGTCAATTCTCTTTAT
Organism: Himantopus leucocephalus; assembly: GCA_003993805.1. Classification (NCBI taxonomy): domain Eukaryota; kingdom Metazoa; phylum Chordata; class Aves; order Charadriiformes; family Recurvirostridae; genus Himantopus; species Himantopus leucocephalus. Next base: position 1,920,210 of record RSEF01000003.1, read on the forward strand.
GGCAAAATTGTTAAGTGCATTTTGTTCTACAGAATCTATGAATATTTCAATCTTTCATCTTGATTTGGAATGAAAACAGATACTGAATTATCAAAATTTGCCACTGGGCAGCAGATCTGAATTTCAATCAGTTCTGCAAAGTACCCAGCAATGAAAGGTTTCTTATAGGCTTTATTCAATATTTCTCATTGTGCACGTGCAAGGAAACATGATCTCGAGGCTTAGAGATTGTCAAGTAATTAGTTTGGGTTTTTCCCAGTGAAAACTTCAGAGGAAAATATACTGAGAAGCCCAAAATATTATGGAAAATAAAATTTTTTGGGGAAAAATGTTAATAGAAATCTAAACACAGAAAAACTCTTACTAGGTTTTCCAGGAGGATCCTGACTATTTTTGATTAAAATTAATCTCTGTTTTTCATGAAGAGTTCAATTTAAAGCTAGAGAAAATCTCAGTTGAAAATCAGCTTTGACAATTCTTCTGTTTGAGTGGTACAGGTGGTTGTGTACTTAGTGGTACCCCTCATGAGTCACAGCAGTGAAAATGTAAGAGTCGCAATGATTTTTCCTCTAATAACTAAGCACATTCCCATTGCGTCAAAGGACTTTCCAGTGGTCTTCCTGCCTCCTAGCCCCAGATAAGTTTCCATTAGCAGATCTGTGATGGTGTGTATGTCCCCGACACTTCCTCTCGCCCATACCATTTTGTAAGGGAGACTTTGGACAGGCTGTTGACATTTTGGTGATGTAGACAAGATCAATATAACCAAACTTACACCCATTAGTCTGGAGATGCATCGAGCTGGCAGAGCTCAATGCTCAAGTCTCTGAGGCATCACAGCTGTGTTATCTCTGCTCAGTGCCTGAATTTTATAGGAATAAATCTTGACTTTGTGTTTTCAAAAATTAGTGATTTATTTCTATGTTTTATTTGTGGAGAGTTGTGACATTTTGGACAGAAAAGAAATTGAGAACAGAGATGGAGTTTGAATGTCTCCAGTTACCAAGCCCTACAGCACACCATGGTTTTCCTCCCTCATGAGCTGCCACGGTGCAGTTTTGGAGAAGAGTCCATGGAGAGAGTGCCAGATGTGTGGCGAAGTGGGACAATGAACACTTTCCACAAAGAAATGCAGCAAGTCCTACAGAAACAAATTCTCCCTCTTTCTCCAAAGAAAAGGTGTCCATTTAAATGGAAATTAGACACTTCCCAGAGAAATGTTAAATTGAAATCCTAATTTTTCTGTTACTGAAACTTTCTTCATCCTGTCTGTTGAATGGTGGGAGTAGTGATGAACCACCTTCTTCACATACTGATATGTGAGAGCTCTCGGGGGGATGAGACAGGAGGAATAAAGGCAGCACCACTTACCCAAGTTCTTCTGAACTAAGGAGTCACTGGGTAGATAAGTGTCTAGTTTCAAACTCTGATTTTTATCAGCCTAAAAAAAATTTCCTTCTCATTCACTCTTTGTTCTTGTATGATAAGTGTGTTTGTAGTTCATCTAGGTGTTCCCATTTAGGCATGGCTTGGTCAACTAGGGGTGAGGAAAGTTACCTTTGAATGCCTCCTCTTTTGCTGGTCCCTGTGCCCTGCTGTGATAACTATGTGCTGTGCAATGTTTTGATGTCTCTGCAATGCCTTCAAACCAACTCCTAGTTGGCTGCTTTTATTTCTAATTCTGTGTTGCCTCACAGTATCTGGTTTGGGTTTTCTTTTTTTCTTTTCTTTCTTGAACTGTAGTAGAGTATTTAAGTATTTATGTTGCCACTTTTTTATTGTGCAGTTTATAGACAGTACATTATGCAACTGGGGAAAAGCAGTAGTAATTTCAAATGCATTGTGTGTGGGGGTTTGGTTTGGGGTTTGTTTTTTTTTTTTGGTATGTTGCAATAATGTATACAGCTAGCAGGGCTTTCCAACTATAGTTACTCTGAGTGAAGTGTGGTGGGGAATGGGAAGCTTCCAACTGAATTTTAACAGAGATGGGAACAAGTCTCTGATTTCCAGAAAAAAAAAAAATGACCTAGAAGATATCATTCTAGATTCCTAAAGTAACCATCTAAAGTTGTGTTGTGGATGTCTTTAACATATTCTATCAAGTCCCCAAAAATCTATCTATCAACCATAAAAAGGCAGTGGATATAAAAAACATAGAGGAGAAGAATGGGTGGGAGGGGGGATGGGACACCAAAAAAACGCCAGTAGAAAGTGTAAAAACTAAATACGTGCATTGGAAGTGAATGTGAAAACATTGTTCTTCACACTCATTCGTATATATAGTTATTGTCTAGCACTTAAGTCCAACTATGTTAGTGCATTAGAAATACCCAAAATAAGCAGAGGTGAAAAGAGATGACACAATTGCTGCTTTGATAAAGTAGATTTACTTGTACTCACTGAAAATTCACTATTTGAAATGCCTTAACATCTCAGCTAGATTTATAGTGTGGTTTCTTATACCTGCCTCCTGATGTTCTGCCAAGAGATTATCTTGAGTACTGACAGATCAAATCCCGTTATTACAGATCTTATCATTAGAAAAGGACAATATCTTAAAGTCTGTTGCTAAAATGGCTGTTTTCCAAGACACTCTACTAGTATAGACTATATCTATTTTAAATAAAACATATTTAGAAAAATACGTTAACTGCTTCACATACTGAATGAAAGATAAAGCAATATATGTAGCTTTCCCTCTATCTAGATGGGTAGATATAAAGGAAGAAGGATGTAAATGGAAATGAATTTGTACACACACACACACATTCTGTTTTATCTTTCGGAAGGTAAAACATAGTGTGTACTTTTCTAAATACGCTTCCATATGCACATCTTTATATGCGTCCATGTTAGTAGGTACTTGGCTCATTAAAGTCAGAAGGTGCATGCTAAAAATGAGGTGACATGATGGTCTTGTTTGGGACATTCAAAGTCACTGTGGTCAGGGAGCTAACCCTGGTGATGGGCTGCCTCCTCCAACAGAGGAGATTTTTTCCACTGAGACATCCTTTTTGGCATGCTTAGTAAGCCCTTTCCTTGCATGTTTCTGACTTGCCAGGAAGACGCCAAGTGCTTGTCAGCTTTCTGCATTATGGTTTGCTTCAGAAATCCATTGTGGGGGTTACCAAGGACACCTACTGAAAACTCAGCACTCTGATTTTTGGAGTTGCAGGGTGGGCACATGCCCTCCTGGTGCTCCAGACCTTCCTGTCTGTGCTCTACTCCAGGAAGGAGAAAAATGCTTTTACTGCCTGCTGTCATCGTGTATTTTGGTTGTTAGTAACATTGACTAGGAACTCAGAAGGGATTCCCTCCCCTGTGTCTGTGTTACCCATACCAAAGCCTACACAGTTTCATATTCAGCTCAACCTTGTATTCTGTAAGATTTAGCCCAAATGATGGGGATGTCTCTGTGGTTGCGAGAGAGACAGCTATTGTGCAGGTATCCTAACCAGTAAATCTAAGCACACCTTTGCTGGGACTGGGGGAAGCAGCAAAGGAAAGAATTTCTGAAAGGAAAGATAAACAATACAGGGCAGAGCAAACACTTCATAAAAAAAGCCGCATAGTGTGGTGGATGTCTTCATCATTATTGTACAGAGGGGATGTGTATAGCAATAAAACTGTACTGTCATCGGCCCTGCTATTAGGGTTGCTATTGGTAGGTACAGAATGGAAAAGAAAAATAAGTGATTAGTTGCAGCTTTTTTCCTTTCAGATGGAAAACCAGATAATGAAGTAGACACAATAAGACTTTGAGTTTTCTCCGTTCATTTGAACATTCAATATCACTTTGGTAGAAATTTCTCGTTGGTTTTCTAAATTTATTTAATGTAGTCACAAATTGAATATCATAATCACTTTTGTAGATCCACATAGTCCTTTCTCAGATAGTGAAGGATTAAAAGCAAAAGTCATTACTGGGAGGTGAAATTAGAGTATTTGTGCCATTGTTAGCCTTTTCATGTCTTGTCTTTTTTCATCCTTTATTATTTTTCTCTCTTTCTTTCTAATCCCCTTTTCCTGAATTTACTCTTTGAGGCAGTGGGAATGGCTTATAAAAGAATGATCAAAGGATGAAGGTAATAATTGTCTCTTTTAGTTTCAAACTCTCACCTCAGTATTGCAAATGGGCTAGGAACCATTTTTGGTTAAGACCTAAGTGCCTCTGTATAATTTCTTGGTTTGGCAGTGGTGTGAGATCGTGCAAGTCAGACCACCTGCACTCCCGTAAGCCCTATTATGCTCTGTGATGCTTCCCTGACATCCACTCCACAGACATTAAATTGAGTTTAAATAGATATAACTTGCTGGAAGAATATTGGACTCCAAATTTACACCTTCCCCTTGATACCTTCCTTAGAATTCCTATCAAAGACTGAGAGGAGGACAGTGAGAAGCCTACCCACATCCCACAGCCTCTGTTACTCATGCACTGTCTAACTTACCCTCTTTCCTACACCATCACATTTAGCTCAGTGATGAAAAGACCAAAAGAAAATGTCAAAAACATGACAAACATTGTTTCCTCAAAAAATTGACAGTGCCCAGCTGTCCCAGGACAGGGGAAATGCAGAGGTTGTTTGCTATGACTATGGGGCAAGGAAGGAATAAGCAGAAGTTGTGTTTATATGTACCAAGGGAACAGTGAAGTACTTGTAAATTCTGTGTGTTGGTGGCAGGAGGAGGGATACCATGACCTGTCTGTTTCCAGAATTAGTGATCAGCATCTGAAGCTTGAGAAAGTGTTGTCCGCAGCAGCTATGTGACAGTGAAGTGGCTGAAATTAGCACAGGAAAAGATGGGGATTCCAGAGGTTTTCTTTCATAGCATCGATCAAAGGCTTTTAAGGGATAAGGATCATAAAGAGATGTGAAGTGAGATATGAAAGAGTACTATTTATAAAGAGCTACCAAGCAATACTGCTGGCTATATTTGGATTAGACAGCATTTGGATTAGTCTGAGACCATCAAGGATTATTTTCTGAAGGCAGAAACTCAGAAGAAAAAACTCTTGTAATTATATTGAAAGATCTGGTGTTTTACTCCGTATTTAAATGCTATTTTTGTCATCACCTCAGAGACTGGGAGAAATTGTCCACTTGACTGTGCTGTTGACAAGCTGCTGATGGGTGTACCTCCTTTAATTTGTGATGACATGTTGGCATGAAAAAGGGATTAAGACCAATTTAGTTATTTATTTTATGAATATAACATCCACGTCACTACAGTGCTGGGTAACAGCAACCATCAATAACCACTCGCAGCAGTGCTGCTGTTTGGGTGTGATATATAATCATTTTTCTTGTGATACAAACTGAATTAACCTGCCAAATACGCCTTCTGCTATCCCCAAGGTAACTTTGTGCCCCACATTTCCTATGGACACCAAGGAAGTGGACCCTCAGATATTCCCAGATGTGTGTGTTGTCTAGTTTTAATGCAAGCACGCTGTAGATGAATGCTTCCTGTTCAGGACAATATTTTCCAAGGGCACAGGTTGTCCTCTTGTCCTGTAGAAATCTCTGCTGAGAGCCAGAGTCAGGCCTCAGTGCTTTGTCCTCGTGTTGGAAGTTATGCTGCTCTGTTATATTCATGCCTTAAATCTATGGTGCTGTTTAATGTTCAAGTAACCATGACTAGTTTGCAGTCTCACTTCATATCATCCTGCATCCCAGACAAGAAGTGCTTGCCTTGCAGCAGGATCTTGCCTCCTCCTTGGAGTCCTAGAGGATTTTCTGTGTTGCTGGGTTATCAAACATCCTCAGTAGTTTTTGTCTCTCGACTGTTACACCGGTGATTGCTGCTATGTTCGGTGAAGGAAACCTCCATCCCATGAGAGGGAATGGTTCAATCTCTGGGATTCTCATTTCTGGGATCATGTCACTGGTGCAAAATCCCTAACATCCACACTGACATCTCACCTCTGCAAGCAGCAGCTGCATGCAGCACTGATCTGGGAATATGATTTAATTGCTCTTCCTTCTACTTCTAGAAAAAAACTGTTAGCTTTTGCATGCTTACATTTAAAATTGTTGCTGTTTTCAGGCTTAAGTTTGAATCTTATAAGTAGAAATGAATAACTGGCTATCACAGTGTTTCTCATCAGCAGATCTCTGACCTCTTTAAGAAAGATGATTATAGTATTATTCCCACTTTGCACTTGTGAAAATAGAGGCAAAACAAGATGATGAGGCTTGCTTCATCTTACAAACCTAGCCAATGGTAAAACATGTCAGTGAGCTTGGTAAAACACTGAACAGGGGCCCAGAGCAGCTGTGAAATCTCCATCCTTGGATGTATTCAGAACTCAGCTGGACCAGCCCTCAGCAACCTGCTCTAACTTTGAAGGTAGCACTACTTTTGGCCCATGGTTAGACCAGATAAACTGCAACCAAATCATGCTACGCTTCTAATTTCAGAGACAGGAATGACACTCAGGTTTGGAGAATCCCGGTGCTTTGTTTAGTCTCTACTATGTCATGCAAGGTAAATGTATATTTTCCTTTAGAGAGGCAAAAGTTAATCTTTTTTGGCATATTTTATTTTGCCTGGAACAATATGGGAGAGGACTTGAGAACAAAGTCACAATTGCAGCCAGCGCCATGTCAATCCATTTCTTGACAGTGCAAAGCTGGTGTAATAGGTGAAGTCGGTATGAAAGCAGTGTGACTGCTGAGCAGAGCAAGAGTATTTACTGAAGAGTCTACAAGCAGACGGAGCAAACACAAATCATATCCTGCATCTGTGAAATCCAATTGTATCACATTTTATAGACACACAGCTAACATAATTGAGTAATTCTGTTTATACAGAAATCATTTCTGCAGCTAGTTTACTCAGTCAGGAATCTAATGGCACTGGTAACCATGGCACCATGCTCTTTGCATTTATCAGGCTCCTCACACTTTATTTTGTGCTGGCCTATAAAAATAAAAACAAAATCAGATCCTTATCTTCATCTTTCTGATGGTTGTGTAGCAATCTAGACTTTTGGTTTTGCATCAAGCAGTATTTGTGATGGAGATGGGGGCCATTTCATGATCAGGTCAAGTGTTGTCCAACAGAGAAGTACCCGCTGTGCTTGTGTGCTCTTTTCTGGCATTTTGGGTTTCCCTGGGGCACTGAGTGGCTGCTGAAAGCTGGGGGAGCTCCCGCAGGCCCCATGTGTGTGCTGTACCATCTGGCAGGAAACATTGACTTTTCAGTGCCATCTCCAAGGACTAGTTTATTTTATCCAGTGATGGCTTTCTATAAAAGACATAAATTCTCCTGCTAGGAGAATGTCCTGATCGCTAGGAGAGCAAGTTTTGCACACATATGCTCTACTCTTCATACATTTTAAGGATGGTTTGTTTTGTTTCTGTTTTTAGAGGGTGGAGTGGATTTCTCAGCTCTGAGCCTCCTCTTCCCCCTTTCCTCGTGCAGATGCCATTGAGGCATCTTCTTTAGAGATGGAAAAATAAAGCTGAAACCTCTCAAACTAGGTAAGAGGTTGCAGAATCTTTCATTTCTTCATGTTGGCTTCATCGTAATTTTATCGTATGTCACACACAATGGAGGTGCTGGTAGCTATGTTTTGAAAGAAATGCTTGGTTTCAAAAAAGAAAAGAAAAAAAAAGTGAGTGGGGAGAAAGGCTTTGACAGACCCAGCTGTTATAGTGTGGAAGGGAAGACATCTCTACCCAGTCCCAAGCAAGGTGCTAACTGCTAAATAGCTAGAAATAGATGCTTCCTTATTTTTCCCTGTGCAGTTTAGTTCACAGGGACCCTGCTCTGCTTGGCCTCGGGTGACAACCTGTGCATCACATGGATCATCTCCAGAGACATCCTGGCACAGTGCAAAATTCTCCTTTCACTTTTCTGGGCAATGCTGGTGCCTTGGTGGGAGCTATGGGTTTGGCTATACTATTCACACAACTGAGAATAGAGTGCAGCATGAAAACAAGGATAACTTTACTATTACTGAAAGAAAGTAAGTTGGGGGGGGGGAAGTGACAGTAACCAATTATAGGTTTGAATGCAAGTTTTCTTCTGTACTTCTCAGTGAAGAGTTTTAATGAAGATTAGCTGTGAATTTTGCTCTTTGTGTAGAGACATTCTTTTCCCTAGGTAAAATTAAACCATAATTAGGTTGTTTGTCAGGAATAAACGTTGCCCACGTTTTTCATAGGTGACTGAAGAGGGCCTTGTTTAAGGCTGAAGCTCAATAGATTTTTTTTCACTGAAAACTTTAGCAGCTTTCAAGTGAACAGAAGCCACTGGGTTTAGCAAAGCCAAAGAAAATGTGTAGCACATAGGAGCCCTTTGAGAAACTGTATCGAGACAAGAAGGTATTCAATCCTACTCTCTGTTTTTTACCCAACTTTAGTTTGTGCCTCGATTCATTGCCTGGATACATCTCTACTTGCATTTTTGACCAAACATAGATTGCTAGAGCAAAATAAAGTATAAAGCAAAATGCCCTAATTTTTGTTAAAGAACAGCTATTTTCTTTGAGCCTGTGTGCCTGCCATTGGCTGACAAAAGTGGATCTTCCCTGAGAATTTCTCTAATTAAATTGAACATTTCATTTAACAAGAGAGAAATAACTATATTGGTGGATGGTATTAAACTGAAAAAAATGAGCTTTTACTCATTTAATAATAAAAATATTTCCCTAGGCTTTGCCTTAAACTCAAACCAGATACATGTAGCTTACTTAGAAAGGTCTGGAAGGCAGACATTCATATGTAATGGGACAAATTTTTTGAAGCCTTTAGCCATGTTATCCTGAATACTGAAGTGCAGTGCATTTCTAATGGAATTGCACACGTTGCTCCTGTGTAAATACCAAGTGTCTTTATGGTGATTACTGCCTTTCAGTGAATTGGAAGTGTATTAACACTGATTAAGCTGCATTACAGAAATAGAACATTTTCACAGGATTGGAAGCTGCTTTGCCAACAACACTGTGCTGGGTACTGGGAACTGTTTCAAGCTACTTAGCATTAATGAATGAGGATTATTAAGTATGAACTTTTTATTTTAAAAAAAGAGCATGGTTCTGCCACTCTTGCTGATATTGAGCTATAACAAGATATATATACTAGCAATTCTGATGTTAATTACATAACATCATATTTGCCACTTGTTCTCTCTTCCTTCCCCCGCGCTGCTTTTTTTTTGTAAATTTTACTCACCTTTAAGCTAATGAATTGTGGAATTCCACAGTGATTGATGTCTCTTTAGGCTCGTAATTCAGCATGTCTACCATGTGAGATCACTTGGTATGAGGCAAAGGAGAGTTGTGCTTGTTCTTAGATGGTACGAAGAATGCAGAAAGGTTTATGTAACATTTTCCAGTGACAGTAATAAATAATTTCCATATCTCTTGTTTATATATAACATTTTCTTGGCTTGCACTGTAAAACCTAGCTATCAAAAGCATTTACTCATGGACTTTACCTAGAAACTGATATGACAGAGGTAACTTCATTTTTTTTAAACATAACAAAGATCTACAATAAGGAGTTACCACTAAAATATTTATTGCTGTTATATTAGAAAAGTATTCTGCATTTTACTCACTGCACATGGTTATGAGAGGCTAGCAATAAGGAGATTTTCTAGAAAAGCCCTGAAATAGAAGAATATAGACGTTCAGTTTGTTTCTTCTCTTTTAAATACCCTGCATTTTAAGCACTGAGAAAACTATAAAGAACAATATACTTTCAGGACTAACATGTAATACTAACAATTATATCAATTGAAAATAATCCCAGAGAAGTCAGAGAACCTGGAAATAATCAGGAGAGAAGTCTGAGCATGTAGATTGAGTGAGTTAGCCATGCTGGCAAAGGGGATGTCACTGTGCCAATAAGTTGTAGATAAAAATTTGCAGAGATCAGAAATCCAGCATCAATCAGACAGCACAGTTGGGCAGTTCTCCACTTGTGTCAGCCTTAGGCACGCTGGCAGCATTCTCTGGGAGCAAAAGCACAGGGCTGGAGCCATTACCTCTGAAACAGCCTCCAAGCCCAAGAACGGGCTGTGGGAAGATCACGCTGTTCCACAACTGAGACATGGATCAATAAAATAAATTACAGTTACAGCATCAGCTGATGCTTCCTTAGCAGAGGTGGAAGACTTAAATCAGACTAAAACACTAATGTCATTAATACCTGATTTTTCCACTGGCAAACTATTCTAGTATCCCACATAGCAGGCAGCTTCTGAAATTTGTTTTCCCCAAACTGTCAGAAGTCAAAGGAATCACGCTTACTATGGGACTTCACAATTTGCTGGAGACTGACACCCAAACACGTTATTCAAACTTGTTTCTTCATAGTCTTATTCTCACATTACAGAGTTTTCATCGGACAACGGCTGGTGTCCATCAATTTCTGTGCCTGCTGTAATCATATTCATATTTTCTTTCAGTTAGTTTTGAGTAAGGAAAATGAAACTTCACACAAAACCTCATAGTTCATTCAGGTGACCTGAAGTCATTCAGTGGTTTGAAAACTAGCTTTAGGTTAAAACAAATACATTGTCTGTTGACAGCCTGGATTGGCAGCAAGAGCATTAAACTGCTAGGAGAAAACTGGCAGGATGTAAAATTTCCCAAACTTTCATGGTTCCCAGGACATTTTCAGACCAACTTCACAAAAAAAAAAAAAAAGAATTTCCAGGTGGTGTGGTTTGACATGTTTGCTAGAGGGTGTGTGGGCAGCCTGAACTTGATCTCTTGTGTTGCCTTTGAGGGTTACCCTCAGTAATGTCCTCTTAACTCTCCCAGGTACTCCAATGTTTTCATTTTCCTTTTTGTACCATGGTACCCTTACCTGGGAGCACACCAATGTTGACTAGCAAATTCCATCTTGATTTGTGTGCAGTATTTCAGGTCTTTATTGCCCAAAAGAAACCATGTCAAATTTTCCTTTAACTATCACTGGAAGGAAAAAGTGGAACACAGTAAAGAACAGAGATGGATTTCTCCCTCTGTTCAGTCTTGTCTATGATTACCATGTACCACCTCTTGCTATTCTGTAGCAATGTTTAGAATGAAATCTCCTTTTGATTAAACGCCAACAAATCCACAGGATGGCAGAACACAAAAATAGCAGCTGACAGTCCTTTTATATTCCTATACATACACACAAACTGAGAGGCATCAATCTTCATGAAAATGATTGCAAGATTTTTACAACATAAATCATTTGAGAACAGAACCAAACCCATGCTACTGAGGCTTAATTAATTATATTAAAAATAATAATTTAATAATCAACTAAAATTAATGAGTGGAACAGCCTACTGCCACCTGCTGTGTAAAATTATTTTCAGGAAAGCTTAGACGTTTTTTTAAATGCTGATAAGGAGTTTGAGCATTGTATTTTCCATATGTTATGAGCCCCCAGTGTTACATTGCTGACCTATAGCCTAAGTCAAGGAAAGGACTGAAAGCTGCATAGTTTGCAGTTTGGTACTGAGCAGTGTTGGCTCCACAGAAGCCACCATACCCTATGAGTGAAGATCCTCAGTTGCTGCTGAGCTCTCATTTTCTCAATGGTGAGGCACTGTATTCTGCTGGGTCTGTTGGGTCTGTTTTCTCATTACTCAGGTTTTGTAGGTGTTGAGATTAGTAAAAGCAGTAGTGGGAAGTGACGTTAGGCTTTTCTTTGTATGCAGTCACACCTAGAGACAAGCAATCACTTGGTGTGCCAGATTAGTGTTTGTTCCTTCTGCTAATTAATTAGTTAATCTGCACTGGTGAAAATCAAAATGCAGATCTTTTGGTAAAATTGGCATCCGATTTGAAAATCAGATGGTTCTAATTTGGCTATAACGCCACTGTCTAAACATCTTGATGCTTTCAAATGACTCCACCGATTCCCTAAATTCGCTGTCACGTTTAGGGAAAGTTAAAGTTTGAATTTCTGGATGGATGTTGTGAAGTGAAAAAGGAATCACACAGGAGGTCGAGAAGAAGCAAGTAGCAAAGAAATTAAATGGAAAAGGTGCAAGAAGAAAATGAAAATGTTGCATAGAGAGCGAATGCCTGCATTTGGGATGGCATTTAATATACAGGGAACAGCCCTGCTGCGTCCTTTTCTAACGGACAGCTTGTGTCCCATGGAGAAGACCCAGCACTGTCACCACTAGAGGGTAGCCTCGCATTTAACATATAGACCGCTGCTTTACATTACTTCCATCAAAGCCAGTTTGAAAGAAGTGCTATCTACCAGGAAGGCCAGAGAAAGGTACTTTTAAAAAAGACTGAAAACACTCAAGGTATATTTTAAAAAGTGGATTAGTGCTTAAAGATGAAGCTGTTTGCTAAGGACAATTTCAAAACCTCTTTGTGCCTCAAATAAAGGAAATCTCCCCTATCCTAATCTAGGTAGTTGGTTTTATTTTTTCTCAAAATAGTGGTCACTATCTGAAATGTTTCTTGTTTTCTCAGGGCTTACGCAATTAAGATGTTTGGAAATCATTCTGGATCTAATTACAGTTGCTTTAAGGATACTGAAGAAAATTTAGGGAGGTTTTTAAAACATTCAGCATTGGCCTTATTCTGCAGCAGCTGTAGTCATCTTCTGGAGGAGCGTAGTTGGGCATCACTAATTGCAAAATCATTCTCTTTCTCCCTTCTCCCCTGGTGCTGAAGCAAGAACGATTCCAAGTCAGTGCTAGCACTTATGCAAAATAAAAATAGACTGAATGTTAATGCATGGTTACAGGGTATATATTACGATAGCCTGTAATTTGTAGGAAAGAAAATGTAAAGGTTTACAGAGTGAACCAGGCAGCAATAAATATGACTCAATCAGATCTTGCCTGTGTGACAAAATATTAGTCAAAAAGAGGAATACAAATTCTTAGGTTAGGAGACAGGGGTGTAGTGGAAACCAGGTGAGGAAGACGCAAGTGCACAGTTGGGGAGGAAGGCCCTAGTGCCTAGTGCCATGGGAAAAGGACTTGGTGGGAATTGTCAGTGGGTCTGCAGCTCCTAAAGGCCAGAGCTATTAACAGATCGGAGAGAGAGTCTTAACAGAAAGGTTAGCTGAAACACGGTAGGAATTGCTAAAGTGGGAAATTAAGTGTTCTGTGAAGGAGTTCAGAGTATAATTGGATGCTGTTGAGTGAACAAAGGGAATGGCAAATTATGTCTGTGTAAATATACAGCTTGGTGAAATAACAGTTTATAAAAACTAACTCTCCAAAATGTTTACTCCTGGGAAATAAAAATTTGCAGGATAAATTTGTGTAGGAGGTATCACATCAAGGATGATATTGCTTATGGTCACTACTCGGGTCCCCTTATGATGTTGAATAAGAGAAATATCATTGCCTTGATGGAGTATATGGCAGATTTCCAGTTGACTTGACTGGGATGGGGATCTTGCTCTATTTTTTCATGGAAAATAACAATCTAATGCATGTTTGGTTAATAAGATGATGTGTCTGAAGAAAGCATCAAGTGTTGAATCAGAGGTTGCCTTGGGAGAAGAAATCCAGTCTTCCCCTTGATAGTTCACCCTCCACAGACAAAAATATGTGTCAGATTTCTTCTGTTTTGGGGTCTTGGGATTAACTATCTAAATCTAAAGACTCTAGTTCTTAGAACAAATAGATACAGATTTTTTTTTTTGGGGGGGGGGAAGGGCGGGGAACCAACAACAAAAAACTTAGGGCAGTGTGTATCAGCATTTAGACAGATCAGACTATAGCATAAACTTATTACTATATTTTTATTTATTAATCTAAGTACTCTGTCTCCCAAACTTGAGGAGCATTGGTGAGAAGATACCAATGCATTGTGGGTTTTTAGCTCATGATGGCTAACTTGGAGGATCTGCTCATGTTAGTGGTGCATAAAGTATCCATGCAGATCCTTGGTTATGTGCATCACCTATAGGATGGATCTTAAAACAAATCATGTGTTAATAAACATATGTAAAACATACATTGGGTCAGTTGTTTGCTGGTTACCTGCACCTGTTATAATTTGGATGTTGGCTGTTTAGAATGGTTGATAACTCATCTGCTAGTAAGTGAAGAGTTCTGCTTATTTCTTACAATATTTTGAGTATTTTGTCTTAACTGCTTTCCCTGAACGAAAGCCACATTTAGTTTAGACCAGGCTCAAGAAAATGTGATACAGCCTGTGCAGGCTACTTTTTCTTAACTAAGTGGAAATCTCCATCTGTAGGTACCTTTAGGAGTAAAGCTGATGCAAATCTCCTCTCACTCACTAAAGATGCTAAAGTTGAGTACAGAGCCACAATTTCCCTTCTGCCTGTCTTTACCTTCTGACTTTTTGTGCCTTAACCTGCTAGTTTGAAACCCTCGTGTGTGTTTCCAGCAAGCACAATGATGCATGTGCATTCAGGATCCTGCCCCTGTGTGTTTAGATTAACTGCAAAATAGGATGTATCATCTTTAATGTCAGGCACTAACTTCTCTTAAGCGTACCTTCTTTGGGATGAGAAAACCCCTAAGATCATGATTTCTTTGGAAATTGTTCTTCTTCATGTCCATCTTAAAGTCCCAGAAGCTGTTTTTGATCCCTATAGCTCCAGGTGAAACCATATTATTGATTTGAAAATTTTCATCAGCACCAGTCAAGATTTTTGTCACCCGAATGTGTATTCTAGTCCAATTTTCTGCTGATATTTGATATTTTTACCCCAGGAAACAGTGTGTGATGTTTCTTGCCTAGTTCTGTCTCTGCTCTTAGTTTGAAGTTGCTGATGGAGGACTGTTTGGCCCTCAAGATGGCTGAAAATCTTGTCTCTGTAGTTTCTTGCACTACATACAGGTTCATTGCTCATTGTAGTACATATGTGTCTCTGCTTCCCCCCAGCTTGTAACCTCTGGAGGCAAGTTACTGTCCAGGTAAAGGCTAACTGAAAAAAAAACCCAACATTTTTGCTAGAATCTGAGCATCTTCAAGTATTTTTACAGGACAGTGTATTGCATTATGTCAGCATACCAACTGCAGCACAGTGTTGTATTTCTTGTTTCGATTGTCACGTTCCCAGATCCCTGAGTGACTGAGCTTTCTTTGGGTGAAAAATTGTGAAATGCACATTTTTGTAGACCAACTATCTGTCACTGAGTAAACCCATGAATAATTCTGAGTAAGAAACAGACCCGAGGACTTTGCAGTCTGTTCACAAGCAGAAGAAGTTTCTCTGAATAAATAATTGGTTGGGAATCAGCCAGCACACTCAACTTGTTACCAAATCCTTCTCAAAAGAAAACTTTGGCCTTGTGGGAAACTACTCACAGGTGTAAGCTTTTAGAACACACTGCAGATAGAATATTTATATTTAAAGTCAATGAAAGCAAAATATTATTATGTATTGAGCAGTGAACAAGAGAAAGAACAAAATGCAGACATTTAGTGACAGACCGTCAAAATGTACTGTCATGCTATCAAAGCAGGGATGTTAACAGAGGAAGGTTGAATGCAAGTATACCTCTGGTGGCACTATTATTTTTTTACACCATTTCAGAAGTATAAAGAAACTGCTACTGGCGGGAGTGCCTGGCATTGCTCTATTGCCTGCTGTCCTACCACTGTGTCTAGGCTACAGCATGTCCAGGAAAGAAAATAGTGAGCTTGAAGTGCCTTTGCACTGCAGAAATTTATGGCTGATGGATCACTTTCAGCTTTCCTGCAGCTTATTAGAAGACTGAAGCCGTTCCCCAGGGGTGCACCAATTGAAGTCGAACAGAGAAGCAGAAAAGCGGCAAGACATCGTTTTGCCTTGCAGCCTGAGTTTCACCAACTCGTTTTGTGTCCAGCAAACAGGAATACCACAAGCTACCAAAAGGCCCAAGTGTGTTTTGCCCCTGATGTAGGGGTTTGGTCCTTTGCCGCTGCTGACAGCCCTCATAAACAGATGGGAGATTTTATCCTGGCCTCTGACAGGAGTGTACTCAAAGAGAAAAGCATGCCATTTGGGCACAGAGAAATGGGGCCATGCCATGGTCCTGCACCAGAAGACAACTTGGGAGAAAAAATGAGCAGGGATTCTTTAAAAATATGGTAAGTTGAAGGAAGCAATATTGCATACATTAAACTCATCACTGAGTCCCAAACATGAGTAAGACAGCAGTGATTTTCCCAGGAATGCCCATGAGGAACCGGACTACTGCCTGTGGCAGAGGGCTCAAATAGAGAACAAGAGGTGAAACCAAAAGCCACACAAAAGGATAAAATGCACATTTTGCAGCTTCTGCTTAGGTGAGTGCTCTCTACCTATTCCCCTGGAAAAGGCAATCTTGAGCAAAGAGCGTGGCTTCTGGGGTTGCTCAGGCCCTAACATTTAAACAATTCACCAGGAATACATTTCCCAAGTGGAAACTTCTCGTATGGAGGCCAAGACATAGGACTGCCCCTCTGCAGTCTGTGTGAGTGGGCTGCTTTGCCAGCAGCAGACTCAGAGTAAGGATCAACACAGACCCTGAAGTCCTTCTTGGAAAGCCCTTCTCCCTCTGCAGATGGCCAGGCATGCTCTTCTGGTGGAGGATGTCCAAGGACATCAGTCTCCTCAGGCCTAGGTTTGACTTTATGGCCATCCAGCAGACTAAGATGCTGCATTTTTGTTGCTATCAATGGTATAACAGCCATAAATATCACAGCTTTGCTTTCAGGTGTCAGATGGAATTTGCAGAGCTGACAGTTAGAGAAGTCACCTTTTCTTTCCATGGCACAGACAGAAAAATACTTTTGTTGTTTGTCTTAGTTCTCAGAGGAAAAAAATGTACTACAAAAGCCCCGTTCTCAATGGTGAAAACTGGGGTAAGTTCTCTGCCTTCTGTGAAATCTCACAAGCTGACACCAGTTTTGGCTGTGGCACAGTGTCACTGACACTGTCAAGCGCCTTTGGCCAGTGAGATCACCCCATTTACAAGTTTGGGCACTTCCTATTTCCCTGGCAGATGGAGGAACTGAGGATAAACAGGGAAATCAACATCAGGTCCCAGTAAAAGTTTCTTTTGCTTTGTGGCTACCTTATTTCAAATATTACTGAAGAAGTTTTGGTAGATGGATGTAAATGTGTTGGACTTCCACACGGTACTCTGAGCTGCAGTGCTTCGGCAGAGATGTGGTGCCACAAATTTTTGAAGTTTTAACTTTGTCCCTGATTTTTTTTTTTCACCAGGCATTCCTGGGGAGAAAACAAAGTAACATGCTGAGTGCACCCTGTAGTAGATTTGTGCATGTGGATGAACCCTGCACCTCTGCTCCTCACAACACTGGCTCGGCTGAGCAGTCAGAGCACTGACAAGCAGCCTACAGTGCTCACAGCCAGGTGTGTTTAAGTCATTCTTTTCATTTTAAATCTCTGTTCGTGAGCAGGTCTGACCGCAGGCTAATGGCCCTAGCTTTGGCTACCAAATTACTTTCTATGAATCTTTCATTTCACCTTCTTCAAGTGAAGGTGCTGCCTGCAGCCCAGGAAAGACTGGTCATCATCCAGAAGCCCAGTACAAATCATAATCAGTGCTTCATGCAAGATTTCTGTAACTGAAGTTTCTCTACTGATCTAAACAACACGTTTTACAAAAAAAAAAAAAGATTTTGTTATACTAAGAAAGCAAATAGTAAAATTATTTATGCTTCCTGTTAGGTGTGCAATGATATGATCAGTTAAATATGTTTCAGTATTTAATTCTTACAAAGAACTCATTCATTTGGATCATATGTCTTGAAAGACATCCAAGAGATAAGAAAAGAAAACAACATACCATAAATAGTCTTTAGGTCCTTTCATCTGCTGTTGGACACAGCCCTTTAACAGTTGCTGTCCAGAGTCTAAGCCAACTACCCAATTTTCTGTCCTTGTTTATGCCACCTCCTCTGCACCAGGCTCTGCTTGCTGCAGGTGCAGTCACCTGCCCGTTCCCAGATGGGGCCAAGGAGATAATTCAGCAAGCTGAAAGCAAGCTCCATTCTGCCGTTGCATTTTACGTGTGAGGAGAGCTTGTCAAGCGGCACTGGATGGAACAATATGCAGTAACTGTATCTCCTGTGTCGGAGTGATGAATACAAACTGCCAAGGATTTCCAAAACATACATAATTCAGCTCAATCTTTTCTGGGTGCAGGGGGATGAATTGCTGAAGGCCCAGCTCTTGAAGGAAGTTCAGGGCGTTAACCCAGCTGCACTTGGTCTCTCCCTGTGAAATTATGGCAGAAGTTGCTCCTCAGATGGCTTTATATTTGCATTTTTATTAAATATTTATTGTTGTTCCTCCTGCAAGAAACCATTATGCGGTAGCCATCCTATATATTTTTATATTCCCATTTTCTCCTAGTTTACATGTACCACTGCCCGAAATAAACATTCTCAATCATAAAAAAAATTGTAATTTCCAAGGTTATTTGAGCATTTTCTTTCCTGAGGTTTCATCCAATTAGCATTTGTTTTTCTAAAATATGGTAATTTTGCTGAAAATGGGAGAAAAGTAAAGACTGAGAAGAAGCAGGGCAGATATTTATGAGCCAGTGCAAAGACATGCTATTAATAGTAATGCTGTGCACTTAGGGTGCCTTTCCTCTCAGTACCTTAAAATGCAGGACATGAATTCATTATACATGCACCTTCCCCAATCTCTCTGAAGTAGGTACTGCTAATTGAACTTCATAACAAAGCAACCGTATGGCTACGATACATATGTCAAAACCCTAATAAGTCCTTTAATTCATTTATTAGCCGTATAGGCAAGCACAATTTAATATAAGAACTTTCAAGGGCAGTGTTAAGAGGCGGCCTATTGGTGCCCTGCTTGAAGGGATATGAAAAAAGACAACTTGTTCACAGAAATGTTTGTGGTCAATCTTGAACGTGATTTTTCAAGCTATTGCACAAGAAAACAAGCCCTGCCGCTCGTCTCCTGCATAGCCCTGAAGTGTGAGCATGCTGCTGGGTGACTGCAGTGGGAGGACATTGCTGCGCTTCGTGGAAGGAGCCACAAGACAAATGTCTTTCGTATCAGATAAAACCAGGAGTGCAAAATCAAGCCTGTCCCCACTGAGGACTCTCACCTTAAACAGCACAGTCTCAAATGCTCTCTCCAATGAAGCAAAGCAATCACGGATGGCTCTTGGGAGAGTCACTGAGGAGTCTTCCAGCACAAGAGGCCATTAGATGCTTAAAGCCCAACTATTGCTCACACTGAGTTGCAGTCAGCAGAGCTGCATACAAAACGGGATCCAGTCCACACAGGAGAAGTGGAAGCAACTAACTAAATGGATAACAGCAGCCCAGCCCCAAGACCCAGTGTGTTGCCATTTAACTGTGAAGACATTTGTCTGATGCTGCTACATCATCTTTTCTTGTTGCTGCATCTATTCTCTTTCCTTGAGTATTTGAACCTGTGTGCAGTTTAGACAGAAGTACTTTTTTTTTTTTATCTGCACAGATAAGAAAGAGCTTTGTCACTGCACTTGTTTGCTCAATTCTGTTGTAGAGAAGAGGGCAGGCTTTGCTGTAGCCCTGTATGCAGGGCAGTTGCAGGATTAGGCCCAAAAGCAGCCTCCAGGATCAAAAAATGGAGATTGAAGAGAGCTCAAAGCATGAACAAAAGCCAGGAATTGGCATGGAGTGATGGTTACTACAGATGGATTAAAAAGGAAGAATGCTTTAAAAAAAAAAAAAAAAAAGAAAAAGAGGAAAGAGGTGGAGAGGGAGACATAGAGACACTAGTAGGTTTTGCATGGTTGGATTGATGATTAAAGCACATCCTCAATGGGGCAACTACTGTAAATGAATTTGGCGAGCGAGGCACAGTACACAGTATCCTGACTATTATAAGTGCATGAGCTTCTAGGGGCTTATTTTCAGTAAATGTCCACAATGAGTACAAGGTGATGAAGCAGTGGTGGGTTTTCTGCTTTTGAGTTTGCTAATTCACATTAAAAAACAGGGTTTTGAAGTTCAGTTGGGTTGCAACTTTTATTGCAAATTTAATCAAAAATGTAAACTAAGCAAGTATATCTCCTAGGATAATGAACTCTAAACCAGGCACTGTGGTGTCTTGCTGGAATATTTCTTTGCCAGATGTATCCCATGTACTCATTAAACTGCTGTAAGTGTTCTTTTAGAACCCATAGTTTGGGTTTTTTTGCTTCCCTATTAAATCTAAATTAAATGCCTTTTTGAGGCATTTATAGAGCTACCTCTTGGTCCAGCAGGGAATACGTAAAAGAACTATTCTAAAAGAAATCAGGGCATATTCTCAGGAACCCTTTAGCAAAGGCAGGGAAAAGCCAGTAACATGCTGGGCATCACTGCAGGTGTTCCTGGTCTTTGCTATTTGATTCTGGTTTTGCTGATTAAAAAGCCTGGCTAAATCTACATGGGAGCCATAAGCAGTTCTGTCTTTAAAGCAGTACTGACAAATAGGGTTCAAACTGTGGCTGTTTGGGGTATGCCAGGCATGGATCATCTCCCAGACCCACTCTTGTCACGTCACTGGTGTGACTGGGGAAGCTGCAAAATGACTCTGCCCCTTGGCCAGCTTGAGCTGCCTTCCCCACTGGAGCTGCTTGGACGTTGGTGTTACCTGTTGCTCCCAGTTCGGATCTTTCTGCAGTTTAAGAAAGTGCTTCAGTTCTAAGACTGTTGAGGGAAATTTTGTGAATAATAGTAGCTTACTCATGTATCTGGGGTCTCCCTCCTGCATCTTCTTTGTAGGACGTGGTTATGTGGAAGGAGGGTAGAGGTTGTCGTGTCTAATAAATACTTAATGCTGCTGTCACTATATAATTGGGGTTATAACGCTGTGAAGACTGCAGCGATGAAGTGAGAAAATGAATTTAGTTAGCTAATGTGCTGAATGCAGAGATACTGCATTACAAAGGGATTGCATGGAGGGAGAGAATTTTTGCTGTTCATCTTCACCCATGCTGTTATTACTAGTTGATTTTGAAAGGTTCCTTATCGAATCTGCTGCAATGAATTTAGGATGTTCTCACCTTTGGGATTATAACTGTGGCATGAACACCTCTCCTACATTCAGAATACATTCAGGATGGAGGTGCAGGAAGCTTGCTCTGCTGTAGATGTTTTTTTCAGTGTACTTCTGACTTTATCCTGCTCAGAATCTCTCCACGGATGTAAACTGTGGACCTACCACTGTCCCTACTACTGTCCCTACCAAAATCACTGTGAGATGGACCATTGATGTCACAGGTGATGTCCTTTGCCTTGTGGTCTCTTTGATGTAACCACCTGAATTGTGAAGAAAAAAGAGGGAAAAAAAAAAAGCAGCACAGAACATCACAACCTGCCCATTTTAATGGCAAGTGATGCGAAATTGGTCGTTGGACGTGTTTGCTTTTATGACACAGGAGCAAATGCCTTGCTGCCACCCTTGCTATTTCAGTGCTGATGTTTCAATATAAAACCNTTTTTTTTTTTTTTTTTGAGTGGATGCAAGCAGTTCTTTCTAATAGTGGCATCAGAGTTACTATGGCTACAGCTTTTTGTTGTTGGGGTTTAGAGTGTGAAAAAGAGAAAAATTAGTCCCAAATTCACTGTTAAATGTTTATTAATAAAAACAGACAGCGATGGATATATACACTGGATATATATACCTTAAGTATCTCAGACCCCTGTCGGAAATGGATCTGTATTCCTTTAGCCATATGCCTTTTGTGCCTCTATCAACATCTAACCTACTTCATGCAGTCAGGAACCAGAAACATGGGATGTATTTGAGATTTCTCTTGACTTAGAGCAGAACTCATGGTATTGCTGCCGTTATGATTAATGTGTTAAATTCTTTAACACATTTTTGCCTTTTCCCTCTCCCACCTCTGGACTACATGGAAGATTGAGGTACAGGGAATGTTAAGCATCTTTGAGTTGGCTGTTTTCTCCTAAGCTGCTAAATTCAGGGTAGTGTGAATTCTTGAAACCAGAGTATGAAGGTTAGGGTTTGGGTTTTTTTTCAGGTACTTAATATTTTTCTGGAAATGAAGGCATTTTTTGGAAAGTGTCTGTTACCATCCTATTTAGAAAAAAAAAGGCACAAAACTTCTAAATTAACATCTGTAATCTCACTGATTGCCACTGATATAATGATTCTTCTTGAGCCTTCAAGATACTTGACAAAACAGCTGTAATTCCTTCTGAAAGGTCAAAGCATGTGGTTACATTCATAGATTTTAGCATTTGTTATATGTTCTTGTTTTGCTGGGTAAGTGTGGAGGCAGGTCCTTGTGCAAATATTGGTGATTTCAGGTTTGAGAAGAATGTGGCTACCAGTAAAACATAGATGCTGGGATAGTGAACGCAACTACAGCAAAGTGGCTTAAAGGTGAAACAATATGTTGTTCACAGCTGATTTTGTGCATCATTTGCAGAGGTCTCACAGTACCTATGAATTACTTATTCACTCCATAATAAATTACACAGTCTGAACAAGGGAAGTAGGATAATTTGGAAAGAGAGGGTGTTACTTCCTAATTAACAAGGTCTGCAATTTTATACTTTGGAAGCATTTTTCAATATTTTTAATATTTACTATGGCAACTTTTATTTAAAAGCTTAAATTGCTTGTGAATTCCTGGCCTTTAACACTCAGATACTAACAAGTTGATTTTTTTTAAAAAAAATATATTTATAGTGACTTCACAAACAATTTAAATTATATTAAAATTATTTAATATTCAGAAAATGTTTTAGCATTTAAGGATGTTTCTTGTAATTTTTAGTGTGATACCCGTAGGAGAAAAATTATGTGGTGAGATTGTCTGCGATAACAGCACACTGAACCCATGAGCCCAGGACATTCCTTTCAATTCTGCATTATTGTGTTTGATTCCAGAAGAAATTCTTAATTCAGGCGTGTTATTCATGCAGAAAGAAAGATCTTGTGTATGGATTCTATGTAATGCCCAGTAGGTGGTGCTCGATGTTGCAATGGGACATGGTATCCTCGTTAGGTGATTCAGAGGCACATAAGCCCCCTAAAACACAGGGGCTGAAACACCCCCCCACTATATGGACAGCAAATTAATTTAAGGTCTGTACATATTCAAGTACTAGATGTAAATAGGATTATTCTTGAACAGTATTTCAGAATAGCCCTAGCTGGCTTTCAACTCTACTTTCAGCAAACTTTCAGAAGGAATAGTAGTTATTTTGTCAAATACCTTGAAGAGCACAAGAAGAAAACAAGGACTATCATCTGGTAAATGTTTGATTGTTTTATTTAGTGTACTGGTTCTTTCCCACAAGGCTCATTTGTTGTGCTTGGTGAATTTAATGTTACTTCAGTTTTAGGGGCTTTTCTTGGAAAATAATTCTTCTTAGAGGCCTGAGTTAACTTGTCATTCTACAGGATGCTCTAACTCTTTGAGCAAAGCCTGCTGTATTCATGCATGTACAAGTGGTTAAGTTTTAAGGCACACACTAAGCGAGATAGTGGAATTTTGGAGAAGAAAATGTGTTCTTTTTTAGAAGAAAAAAATCTGGAGGCTACACTTTCTGGGACCATACAGATGGGAAAAGAATGACTATGTCTTGCCTTCAGAGCTGGGTTTCTGCACGAGCCTGGTCCATCTGAAAGCTCTAATTGTTCAAAGTTGATGTAGAAAGATTACTTTTTAACCACAGTGTCTGAGACATTGCTGGTCT
Source organism: Himantopus leucocephalus (assembly GCA_003993805.1). NCBI lineage: Eukaryota > Metazoa > Chordata > Aves > Charadriiformes > Recurvirostridae > Himantopus > Himantopus leucocephalus. The sequence continues at coordinate 1,943,860 of RSEF01000003.1, forward strand.
CCTATACTGTCTGTAACTACATAACTCGTCTGTATGTGCAGCTTTGAATATTGGTATAGGCCTAAGAAGAGACAGTTTCTCCGTAAATACGTCACGTAAGGTAAAGGTGCCTTCCAAAGTGTTGGAAAATCATTAACTGTTTTCAAAAAATGAGCATTTGGCAGAATTTAAATTGCTGCACTCCTTTGCACAGCAGCTATGTTGAAATAGCGCATTGAGGCTCAATACATCTGCCTCTTGAGCACGTGCGAAAGTAGCTCTGCCTGCTTGCGTTGTGGAGGTAATTAAAGCTCTTATTTCTTTTGGTACTGCAGGTGTTACACAATCAATCTGTGCTAATACCATGCTACTGATGATCTGGCAGGAGAGGCAGGTTCAAAATATTTGTTTCATACATTCTAATCACCTTTGCTGGTAGAATGGGATTTCAGCAATCATTATTTAGATGTGGCAGCTTTACAAAAGCTTGTTCCCCTTCTTTCCCCCATCAATTTAGAATAAGTAATAAAAGGCAAAAAAAATAGTTTTAGTCAGATTAGTTTTGCAGGGAAGTTTTAGGATATATCTGATGTGGAAGTGATAGGATTTTCCACTGAAGAGTGTATGGGTAGAATTGTACAATGCTGCAGTTAAGAGCTGTATTTGGTACTGGAGCACTTGTACTTCAATTCCTGAGATTCCTTTAAAACCTGTGCTTTGAATATACCTTATTTTTGTGAAAGAAATCAGAGTATTTCTCCATTAGGAAAACTTTTGTTTTGTAGCCTTGATAACAACTTTGAATGTTTGGAGTTTGTTCAATCGGTTGAGAAGAGGATGTTAGTGACCACTTCTTCTATCTGTATTGTGTTAAGTTTGAAGTACATACTGTATCATGTGGGTGATGTTTACCAGAGTGATAAGAGTATAGCTGTGATACGAGAAATTCCGGTGTACACAGCTCTGTTGATATAAAAAATGTCTTAATTTAATATATCTGTCAAAGCAAGATCACTCATAGGCAAGAACCTGTTCAGGTATACACTTACATCTCTGTATTTAAAACTTAATGTAGAACTTTCTAGGGGAAATAGCATAAGCAAACAGCTAATGAATTGTCAAATATAAGGAAAAATGCAAAACATCAAAGATACAGTGCTAGGTGATCAGCAGCTGCAAACATTAAATTTTAATGACTTTGAGAAAGGCAACCACCTCATCTTTGATTAGTAAAGTACTGCATTCAAACTGATCGTCTATCTGGCATATATAATAATATAAGAAAGGGAAAACACAATTATTTTGTTTCCAGTAGGTTTATCATGTTTGTGTATTAATTGAGTCATGCAAGAGTGTGTTTGCTTTATAACAGAAAAGGGAGAACATCTGATCAGATAGAAACACTTCGACATGTACTCAGGAGACATTTTTTCCACTTAGCTTTCATTCCTTGAGTTTCTGGGAAAGGCAGTATTTTCACCAATATATTATAAGAAAAACTATGGCTACGAGGATTTGTTTGTCCTTTTGAGTATTTTCAGATCTGGTCTTCAGGGCTGGAATTTCACACCTAGTGTAAGGATTAATTGCATGCTTTTGGTTTTTATTTTTTATTTATGGATTTGTTTGATTTGAGGGGGTGNTTTTTTTTTTTTTTTTCCTTAAAGTGGGCACTTCCATTGGCCTGTTAGAGCTGGCCACCCTTTAGAAAGCAGTGAGAGGTTTACTCACCTGGGGACAGAAAAGAGATGGATAAACAGGCTGTAACCAAGGATTTAGAGCAAAGTCCTAGAGCCTTTGCTCTCAGACAATTTTTATCTAATTATTTCAGAAGAGTTGCTTGAACATACCAGGGAGCAAGTATCAGAACCCGCATCCTTCTGCTCCCTGTTGAGTACTTGTGCTCTATAGAGTTGTATGCTCTCTATAGGCTATAGAGCTGTGTTATCTTTTGTGCATGCTCTTTGTGGAGACATAAATCTCATATTCGTTCTTGCACATCGGCCAAGCATCATCATACCTTAACCTGTGGGGCAGATCCTGCATCTCCTGAGCAGCAGAGATACCAAGGTCTAAATCTCCATAGGATTGGAGAGCATAAAAGTGCATAGTTTTCCTAAACCTTGCTCTGAAATTTTCATTTTAAAAATAAAATGTTGCCTTTTGTGAGGGTCCTGTAAGGAACACGTCTTGGATCAAGCGTGCTGGGAGGCCAAGGTGAAGGAACACCTAATTCCTGAATCCCAGTGTGATCTCTGTGAAAGAAAGTGTGACTGCTCAGGCAATTCTACAAGCCCCAGCAAATGCAGAAGAGTAAGTGCTTGACAAGAAGCCATACGGTTTCAGAAACAGACTTCTGACCATTTCATTTACTTAAGCAGTGCTGCCTGTGATCACATATTCTCATTTCAAGTAGCTGTTGAACACCTACCTATCTGCATTTGACTGACTGCACAGAGGATTTTTATGCATTTTTATGATGTCGTAATAAATGCTGCAACCATTTCAATATTATGATGTATTATTTACATATTCCGGCTGGACTGATATAGCTATAAACAAAGAAAACTAGTTACTAAATTCACTATTGCTCAAGTGTCAAGTGTTATATGAGAAATGTATACAGTAGACTGACAGCAGAAAGAAACAAGATCGTTTAATCTCATATTTACTTCTGTTGAGAAGGCTTTCATTTTAATTTTGCTTTTGTTCGTTTGCTTTGCTGAAGCCGTTCATCGTGTCTCATGCCAGGACCTTTTTAGCTCCCAGGTCTTAGTTGCTATTTCTCCCACATTTCTGCTCCTCCACAGATTCAGTTCTCCAGCAGGAGAACCAGTGGGATCTGATGAGATCATTGCTGCTGTGCAGCCTACCGAAGCACGTGCAAACTGAAAGGGTCAGGTGCCCCTCAAAAAGAAGCAACCCCCAGCTTTGTTCCCACACATTATTTGCCTTCATTGCCAAAAATCAGCCATGGCTAAATTCCCTGAAGTCTTCTCTCTTGAGCGTGCTTTGCTGACTTGGGCACTTGTCTTCTCGCCTCTGTTCTTCTCTCTTGACACCTCCAGTTGCCACATTATGCTTTGAAATCTGTGCTTCTCAACTGTTTGGCCTTGTCAAGCTTTCCCAACACCACCCTGTCACTCAGGAGCTGTGAGAACAGCGTACAGAAAGCTGTCTAATTCAGTTTTACTGAAGGTAGCAATGTCAAGCTTGGTGTCTTAGGAAATGAAGGTCTGCACAACTGATTTTTCTGTGTCTTGGTGCTTGTCCCCTCACCTTTTCTGCAGATGTTTTGGGCTGATGCACTCTTTCAAGCAGATGTGACAGTGGGGTAAAATACTTAGGATAAGAAGTCCCTGATTTTGGGGTTACCTTTTCCTCAGAACTGAAGTGTCAGCCTAAATTTGAAAGCTTTATGAATGTTAACCACAGCAGCTCTGAGTGTCTCTCTTGATCTATTTTTTTCTTCGTAGCACTCCTGGACTCTCACATCTCTTCATTTCCTATTCATTTTACTGTACTTGATGCTCCATAACTGCTCAATTAACCACTCCAACATTACAATGCAGTTGTAATGAGATTAGAAAGCAGCAGAGGGATGAATGGATACCACGGGTATTTTCTCTGGGTATTTAAAATCTTTAGAAGGAGAAGCAGTTAATGTGGTATATTTAACTACAGCTGACACACAACTATATGGGTCAAAGATTCACTTGTAACGTTGTTCGGACAGATCCTCAGGTAGTACAGGTGTCACAGCCCCGTCAGTCTTGAATGAATTCCTTTATGGCAGGGGAAGTCCAAAGAGGAATGGATTCTGGTCTCTGTAGTTGCCTGGCAAATGCTTGCTTTGTGCTTAGATTTTGTGCCTCATAAATTCATTTAAGTAGTACAAATTTGCATCATGTTGTATTTTTAAAAAAGGCGTTGAAAGTTCTGAGGTTTTTTGGTTAAAGCCTGTCAGCTGTCGATAGAAAATTCTGAAGCACACAGTTTTTCTAAGGCATTTTGCAAAGGAAATCCCGAACATTTTCGCTGTGATATATTATAATACTAGACTGTACTCTTCTTTTAGATGTTTTACAATAGGATATACATGTAGCTAATAGGCATTACTTAGTAAAGAATATTATTACAAACTGAAAAGCAAAAGAAAAGGCAAAAGGAAGCCACTGAACAATTCCATTGTATCTTAGAAATAACTCTTGGGATTTAAAAATGTCGAAATAATTTCAGAACTCCAATGGAGCAGGAAGAATTCAGAGTATTCTTTGTGATCATAAAACAACCATCATAATTCCTGTAATTTAACCCTAGGATATGTTAATATTAAAGTACTGAAATGTATGAAGTTATTAGCAAAAGTCAAATAACTACAAATGTGCCTCGAATATCATTTTATCATTTATACTTGAAAGACACCAGGGAATTTGGCAGCTGGAACCAAAATCAAGCAGAGGACAAAGTAAGGGTAACAACTGATAAAAGGGACATGAATAATTTATGTTAACTCAAAAGTCAGCTTAACACACCACCTGAAAGGGAGGCAAACCCCCCCTTAGCAGAGCTCTCCTGGGCACGATGCACTGTGTACAAGAAGCCTCGATAATCAGCTCCCTGCAGTGCCGTTTCTACACCCCAGGGAGACCGTGGCCACTTAAATAATTTGCATTCTATCACATCAGTTGAATTAGGTGCTTTTCATAATGGGATATGACAAATGTGCTTCATATCTTGCTTTCAAAAGGGAAGAGTGTCAGACATTTGACACTTCCACGTATATTTCCCAAAGCTTCAAACCTCACCAATAAGCTCCAATGTACAGTGAGGGAGAGCACAAACTCCTTAATAGTTATTCTCCCTAATTTAATTCTCTGCATCTGCCTCCTCTACTTCATTTTAGTTTTAATACTTCTGATGAAGAAAAGGGCATTATCTGCAGCACAGGTACAGTTCTTTTGACTGCAGGAAGAGCAGGCATAAGACTTAGATGAGGTGTGATAGAGTGGTATTAGACTAGCCTGTAAGCAGATGAGAGATACGATTTGGATTAGTGGATGATATCACGGATGATGACTGATTGCATCTTCTGAGTCCTAAAATTCCAGATTTCCAACAGTAAACTTAATGCAGTGCCTAATGATAAGCAAATTGCTAAAACGAGAAGCAGAGCTGTGTACAGAAGAGAGATGGTATAGTTTAGCCCCAAGGGATAAGAGCTGAATAAATGAATGGAGAACAAAAAAATCTGTTTACCTTGCCTTATTTAAAGAAACTTCTTACTCAGCTTACAGATTTGGGGTTGTACCACACAGATACATTTTTGCATTTGGAAATAGAAAATGCAGATCTGAAATTTTGAGTTTTTCAAACTTTTGACAAAGGAGAGGAGATAAGGCTTTGCTATAAGCTATTGCCCCCTCATTTCTTCTTACAATACAGAAGTGAGGGAGAAGGAAAATTATATCGTTTTTATTTATGTTTGGCTTTTCTTTTTCTTGGGCTGTAGTCACAAATTGCACTTTTACCTGCTTATGTTTGTAAAGTTCAGTTTACAAAGGCATGAATACCTTCAATGAGGAGTAGGTCTTTGGGTGATAGTTTTGCTAACAGCCATATATATATATTGCTTTTTCCTGTGCTGTAAAATGTGTCATTGCTTTATAGCATCACCTGGCTCTACCAGTGTGGCTTCACTTTGAACTCTTGCAGCCTAGACAATTCAAAATACAGTGGAAGCTGCTCAAATTGGAAGAGTATTAAGTCCAAAGTGGCATGTTGGACATCTCACACAACCTCACTCCTTATAAGGACTTCGATTAAAGATCCCGTGCTCCTGAATTATGAAGTAATATTTTTTCCCAAGGAGATGTTGTGCTAAATATACTCCTGCCAACTTAGACTCCCAGTGGTATTTTATGAAAAAATTGGAAAAGATGCATCAAAGTAGCGATTTTCACCTAATCTTAATGAATTCTCATGTTAGTTTGTCTGTTGGCTTCTAAAAGCCTGGACTTCCTCACTGGGAGAAGGTTTTCTACTAGTAAAACATCTCAGCAAGCTTTGGATGGCCCGCTGAAGAGCAGCACGTATGTCAGTACTTGCTTAGGCACTGCTCTGGGCTTCTTGGCGAGCCCAGCACTGAAGAAGCAGGGGATCTCTTGCTCACCTTTTCTGGCTTTGCAGAATTTCAGAGGAGCACTGGACTCAAGAGGAGGACACCTTCTGCTTTTTTAAAAACAACATCTCTTTGAGTACAAAAGGTGAATCCCTTTTGTGTAATTCCTATGATACTTCTGCGCAGACAGCAACGGAAAAAAGAGCATATGGCTGCAAAGCACCAGTAATCTGACAGCTTCTGCAGTGTTGTACTCATCACCATTGCTCTTTTCCGTGTTTTATGACTTAAAGTCATGGTATGTGTTGACTGCACGCAGCCCAATAGGCATTAATCCCAGAATCCCATTTAGACAAGTGATATATTTAAATGTGTATAACCTTGAATAGAGATAGAGATGCTTTCCCTAATTGAAGCTTTAAGAAAACCACCAAACACCACCCACCTCCCATCCCAGTGCTTAGCTTTAGGGAAAATAATGGGGAAACAGTGGGGAGATAGTGAAAGTGCTTCTGGTTTGTTCCACAGAGGACTCCCTCAGCAACAGACCCAGGTTTATTGACACCTCATGGGAAAGGTTGTCCCCCACACCTTCTCCCGGTGGATCTATCCAAGTCTGTATTTGCCTCATCCGTGCTACAAGATCTGGGAGAAGCTGGACTGGCTGTCTCATTGTTCTCTGATCTTTGTGTGATACAATGAGTTGTTTACTGGAGTTAACAAGAACGTAGCAAAAGCCAATAATAACTGCTTTTTCAGTTTTTTGGGACCTTTATGATAATATTTCAGCTGTTAAAAAGTGAAACAAGAGATAAAGATTTATTTTACACAAGGCAATTATTAGATGCAACTGAAACACCTTTTGAGATGAAGATCTATCAGCATTGCCATTTAAGCAGAACATACCCTTTTAAGGTACTGGTTAATTTGTTTTTGTTGTTTTTAATTTGGCAGCCAGACTGACTGTATTCACACTAAGTCCTGGTTCTCCTGCACCAGCTGCTGCTCTTCCCTAACTTATTATTCAGAAGATCATTAGTGCTGTTTGTGGGAATTGACCTCAGAATGGCTCACCCTTCTCATACCCATCTTGTTTTGGGTATGTCTTTCAAATGGCATCTTAATTATCCTTTGGCCTTAAATACCCAGGCGGAGGCTTTAATGGGAGCGCAGGGTGGTGTTGCTCGCCCAATTAACAGATGGCTATAGAATTTTGTGGTTAAAGATACTTATCACCCGGGGAAAAGAGCAGGAGGCAGGACATGGTCTGACACATTGATAAGCGTTGTGCTGGCAGGTGCAGTGTTGCCAGCAAGGGCTGATATGCCAAGTCCAGGATTCCTCCTTTTTGTGATCCTTTCGCTTCCTCTTTCTTTTCCTGCTCCTTCAGTCACTGAAAGCCAAAGGACCCCTGGAAGAAAGCCAGAATGTCTTTCCTTAGTAAGACTAAGACAGAAAAGGGTGAGATTTCACTGATTTCACATTTTAAAAAAAAAAAAAAAAGAATGTTTTGAAAATTTAGCTTCTTAATGTTCACAAGCTTATTTTAATTCCTTTAAAAGTATTAGTTAATTTTTTTCATACTTGAAGTAGCAATACTCTGCTGTATTATGACTCTTTGTGGTGTTTAAACATCTGTAACACTCCTTTTCATGCTTTTCTCTGAAGAGAAGCAATGTCATGCAGAATTTTTGTCTAACGGTTGCCTTCCTTTTCTCATTTATTTGGCAACCTTTTGCAGTAGCAGTTGAAGACGTTAGTAGATTAAGATTAGCCAGGCTCCTAGTGCTGCTGGCACTGGGAGGGTGGTTCAGAGAGAACCGTATTGTCAGTGCACAGGGAATACTTCTTGTTCTTCCGTGTCTGACTGCCTGAGCCTTGCGTAGACCAACACACATTCTGCTGAGCCTTCATCTTCTTATTTCTCTACGGGCAGGCAGTTTCACGATCATTCAAATTTGCAGTCAACATGACAACATAATACAGAGTAGATGATGGGCAGATGTTTTGAAAAATGTTTAAGGCAGTGATTTTTGGGTTGTGTGTCCATGTCCCCGCCTCCAGTGCTGCCTGTTGAGCAAATCACAAATAGGAGATTGCTATGAAGGAAACAGCAACTACCTGTGTTTTTTTCATGTGAATAACTGGTTTATCCAGTTTCTTCTTAGCAGGCTATTGCTTCTCAAGACATTATAGACACAGTCTAAAAAACAGTAATACATTTTGACTATATATACACACACATATCATATACATGCCTGCATACATTTTTATGTATATGATTTTACTTATACCTATCTATTGCTAGTTTTTTTTTTCCTAGCTGAATCCTCTCGTTGGTATTTGGGCTGTATCTGTGATGCTATGGTCCAGGTTAGGCTGCAGGCACACATAGTAAAATGGGGAGGCAAAAAAGCCACTCCTACGATGGCCTTTGGCATAAACCTCAACCCAGAAGCCTCAGACCTTCTCTTTTTCTTTCTCCATTAGTTGCTTTCTCAAGTGCCTTGTAGAAGGCCAGAGGCCTAGTGTGAAGAACTCATGCCTCATAAGGTTAAAGAAATTGGAAGCAGAAACTCCCCATATACTTCCCCTGGGTGAAACAGAGTCTATATTTTTAAAAGAAAAATCTTCCCGTGGAAGTATTCCAAGGATAATTCTCTGTGCTTGTATATTTTTCCCATTTTACATATAATTGTATAGATGACATTTTGTATGCTACGTTAAATCATTTCAGGTTTTGGAAGGCCAATTCTGGCAACATGTAGCATGAGATGTGAAAGGGTAGGCTCAAGGGAGGGAAAGCACAAATGGAGAGGCAGTGTTAGGTCTTGGTGAATTCCTCCAGCAAGAAGAACTGTCCCAGGCGCTGCTGTTAACAAGCAGTCAGGCAAGAAAACAGACGTGGGAATCAAAGATCAAAAATCTGAACCAAACTACAAGATCAAAAGACTGCAAGTGCAGCTGAGCTGCACACAGCTATCATCCTGCTTCTATTTCCATCTAACCAGGGGACAAAAAGAGAATTTCAAAATATTTATTCCACCGGTGACTATCAAACTGAAGAGTTTGACAGCAGTGTGTTTCTAAATGCAAAAACAACTAAGGGCAAAAGCATCTTTCAAATAGTATTGCCAGGGTTTCTGTTAAATTTCAATTACTTATATCTCTTATTAATAGGAAGTGACCTGTAGTGTAAATGGTCTTGATGAGTAGGGTTCACAGTTGATTCTGCTCTGATGAAAGGTGTTTGAAAAAATAAATTATTCTAGTTAAATTATTTTTTCCTGTCAATGAATATTAATACTTCACACTGCTCTTGTATAATAGCACGTGTCAAAAGGCAGGCAGAGATCTGCATTTGGGTTTGGGCTTCAGATATTTAGAGACACTTGGGGAAGCCCAACTGCTTTCTTGGCACCAACCTCACTGCAGCCAGGGTCAAGGCCATACTTGAATGATAAGTGAAGCAGCAAGGCAAAAACATGCATTGTGTATTAATCCGTGGATTAATATGGGCTGTGAAAACCTGTGCACAAGTCTTGCTGGAGAAGAGAGTAACGTTAGGTGGTAGTTTCTGCTGGCAAGGCCCTTCTACTCTGCAGGGCTGTTGCGGTATAGTCAAGTAAAGTAACTGGTTTTATATGCTGTTACGTTTCCAAGGCATAATGAATAAAGGATAGCGTAGTTTGGGAAGCAAAAATTCTGTCCTTTATTCTTTGCAGATATATATAACTCACAGTGATAAGTACCAGGGGACACTTCTTAGATTTACTTGTTGCTGCCACTACCAACGCTTATTAAGCAGTTAGTAGTAAAAAAGGCTTGAAGGTCAGTTTTGCTGGGAGTGTCTAGTTTTTGGAAGAAGTGCTTGGCTACCTGGAAAAATTCAGACAACAGCTGTTGAAGGTAGTAGCTACCACTGAATGCGCAATGTGACCATTTAGCATTCAGCCCACCACTTCTTGTTAGTGCCATAAGGATTGTACCTTGACTACAGCATATTAGAGCCTATTTGCATGTAAAGTGTAGCCACTGAATTTTTATTAGTGCCTCATTAATTCAAATTTTCTATAAAACTCACTTTTATTGATTAAGTTTAAAGCATTTTGGTTGGGAATTTTGCTGAGGTAGGTGAGGCTTTCACTTAGCAATAGAGGAATGATTATCAGCAAAGAATGGAAAAATTAGGAAAGTGAAGAAATGAAGTTACACTGGAAATAAGAAAAGATATTTGAATCTGCTAAAGAAATGTATAAAGATGTCTATAACACCAAAATCACAGGTTTCTCTCTTCTGTGTTTTTTGACTGTAACAGGCAATCATTAGATGCCTTGTGCTTCTGTCATGAAAAAATGTAATTTCTCTGTGTGTTCTTTATAGGGTTAAATGCAAATTACTTGCTAACTTGTGTAAAAGCAGAACAAATCATATTTTCTTGTTAAACTGGGGGGTTTTAGTACAACTCAGGTGCATCAGGGGAGAGGTGGGAGATCCAGAAGCCCCAGTCAAGGTAACTATGTAATACTTTACATACAGGATCTTCACTGGTTCTATTTGTGCTTATAGATGGGATTTGAGCCTACCTTGGCTTTCAAATATGGTATTGTGAGGTTTCATATTTGATAGATTTACAATTTCCATATCGAGTAAATTTAGTTTGCAGATTAAAAAAAGAAAAACAAAAAAAGTTATGTTAGTGATGATCTGGAGAGCAGCAAAGTACATGCTAACTTAGAACCCTCTTTGTCCTCATGTAACGAGGCAGTGTTGAGGTCTGCCCAATACCAAAGTGCTCAGAAATACAGATTTTGTGCAGTAGCTTGCCTCTCATTTGTTCTACTTTCACAGCTGCATTAGCATGTGCAACCCCATTCCTTTTAGAGCTGGGGTTGCACCGGAGCTCTTATGATCTTCTAAGCAAATTGTTTTCATATCCAAGGTGTTATGGTTTGAGAAATGCATAACAATTTATTGTCATTTAGACAATCACTCTATCACCCCATGACTCCTCCCCACCCTGGAAGGGGAGCTGGGAAGAATCAAGGAAAACCCGGGGGTTGAGATATAAACAGATTTAATAGAGTAAGACTAGATGATTAACATTAATAACAGTAAAGAACCAATAGTGATCCCGATACCAACACAAAATATACACAGATTATACTCAGCCAACTATATCAGTAGGAGGCTGTGCTCTCTCAGCAGCGGACAGCAAATGTCGAACACTGTGAGCACTGCGGCTTCGGGAGGAAGGGAAGGTCTCAGGGGTCTGGCACCGGGGCAAGAAGTTCTCAGGATGGCAGCCATCAAGGGAGAGAGAAAACTTCACAGCAAACTTTCTTATTTATATTGCATGTGACGTTCATGTTATGAAATAATCCTGTTGGCCAGCTTGGGTCAAGTGCTCAGGTCTCGCTCCTCCTCATCCCTGCACCTGGTAAGCTCGAAAACGCTGAGACCTTGAAACCCACACACCAGAGCTGGCTATAAAGTAAATATTTTCACAAATTCAGACATTAGAGACTTCTGAAAGTGCAGTCTTCCCAAGTATTAGAAGAGAAATTAGTCCTGTATTGCTCAAAGCGGGACAGAAGGGAAGCCAGGACAGCATTTTTATGGCAAGGAAGTTTAGCCTGACTGTGTTAGTGGAGGACGAATGGGAATGTCTATTGGCCTTCAACATGCCCATTTTGGGACTCTGGAGTTAGAAAAGGGTAGAAAAACTGGATGGGTTTCTGCTTCACAGAAGTCATAAAAGGACAATCCTGGGGTATGAGAGTGTCATCAAAGCAATCACTGGGACTCCATCAGTGTCTGATCAACTTTTCATGACTGATTTACACAGATACTGAGAAAATTGCATGTCATCCCAGCCCCCTTTCTCTGCAAGACTTCTAGTTAAGTGTGCTTTTTCTAAGCGACGTTGGAATTGCCTTTGTTGTCTTGGTTGAAAGTTAGGCTAGATCATAATGATACTCAGTTTTTGCAATTGGAAGCACAGTTCAGTGGAAAGATAAATAATAAAATATAGTTAATTGCTGTAATGATGTCTCATCAAATAATTAGGGTAAATGCGCAATCCAATTTTCTTACGTACCACAGCATGCTTATCATGTACAGCAATGTATTTATAATGTGTAATGATGTTATTAAGTTGTTGTGCACACCAAGTTAAAAATGAATAGGTATTCACATCCTACGTGCATCTACATTTAAAAGTTTAATATACTGACCGCTTTTAGTTAAAATGCCTAAACGTAAGTAATTAAAAAATTGTATATTAGCAAACACCATTGTAAGTGACAATACTTAGGTCACACACTACCTTCCTAGTCATCCATCATCATCACTTGGATACGATCGTGTTGACCTCTATGAATCAGGAATAAAATACCACCATTCTGGTGTGATGGAGATCTAAGTTAACCAGTGCGTTTAAGCTTATATAGTCAGGGCCACGTTTCTTCATGTTGCAAATAATGCCAGTTGTTTATCTGCCCATTTGGGCAGCCAGGGAGGACGAGAGTGAAACAATTGTCAGTGGGTCTGACTGATACCAGATTATCTGGAAATAAAAATAAAAAATAAATGGGGAGTGACTCAAAATAGTTAATAGATTTCTGATCTGTTATGCAGACAAAAATGTTGGAAATCCAGCTTTTTTTTCTGAAATCATATCCATTTACCTATTTGTATGAAGCATGCATTCCATACCAGTGGAGACCTTTAAATTATGCAGTTGTTCATTTCTCATTGATTTTTCTTTCTCAGTGTAATACACATTTATTTCACAAACCTAATTTTCTATGAAGTTAGTGGCAAATACTTCTCCACAAAAACATATGAAGAAACCATTAGCCTGAAGACCTAAAGAGCTATTAGTTAAAGGACATAGAACTGCACTAATAAATAGATACCAGATCAATCTTTAGCGTAAACCTCAAGAACATTCATAATGTAGGCTCAGTTTCAAAATTAATGGGTCTGGCATTGCTTTGTAAAAAAGCAGTTAATGACCTGGCTTTGATCAGCTTACCATAGAGATAAAATGAAGTGGAACTGCAAAGATGGAGAGTAGTAAAATCAGAACTTTTGTTGGTAAGCTCTAAATTTTTTAAGGATGAAAAATGACTCGAATGTGAAATCATGGTCACACTGAAGTTAATGTTAAAACTCGCTTTGCTTTCAGGGGAGCAGAGTTCAACAGTAATGTGGTGTTGGTGAACATGTTATTCCATAAAGCCCTGTTATGAAGATTCTATGATGACCTTCTTCAATGAAATCAACTGTAGAAAAACTAGATTTGTGTGTATGCAGAGAGAAATTATTGTTTTGTAGTATCTGTCCTATTTAAGTCTACGTGGACAGAGCTATTCAACTTTTAGCCCTTAGTTCTGTGCAATGTAAAGTGCTGGTGCTTTTCCTAACCTTATCTAAACCTCTTGTGCCTACAGATCTGGACTAGAGATTATCAGCAGCTAACCTGTTCATGTGCCATTCCCATCCTTGGTGCTTCTGTGCAAGTGACACACAGTGTGTAGAGAGCTGGGGTGCTGGTTCGTTATTTGCAGTATCTCTGAGAGAGGAACCATGAAGTCCTGAGCACAGCAGCTGTGCTTGGTCCTCTTGAAACGTAAAAGCAAATGTAACAACAAGAGGAAGGGAGCAGAGAATGAAGTCCATGGTGTTTGGTTTAATTTTGGGAGGATTAGTTTTTTCAAAGCGTAGGCGAGGCACACTGTAATTGATCTTTTCTCTCCCTGGTTCTGTAAAACCAGTAGTTGCACACGGGCAATAAAAGATACTTATTTCAGCACAACAAGCAGACAGTTATTTCTTGGAAAAAAGATACTTGTAGACAGATGTAGTCATTCCTTCAAGAAATACTTGAAGGAAGCAAACCAGCTGAGCCCTTGATTGACAGTAGTCTGTTTTCTCTCATCATGACGAGTCTGGGTCAGTGGGTAGTCTGACCGTCAGGTCAAATATGTATTAAGGGTGAAAATTGACAAAGAATATGCTAGAAAAAGTGATTTACCAGCTGTGCACAGTCATTTTAAGCACCCTGGGTTGATTGTTATTTGTGTGTAATGGAATAGCTCTGTACAGCAGGGCTGGGAAAACTGAGGGTCAGATTCGCTGTGGTGGTAAAACACTGAAACTATATTGAACAGGAGGAGTTGCCTCTCTTGGTTATTTTAGTGTTTTGTTTCATTTTATTTTTGGCCAGACAAATATCTAGTGCTGTCTAACACCTTCTGAGTCTGAATCAGCTATCAATCTTCCTTCGCCCCTGTTAATAATTCTTGAAAACCCCCATGGATGTTACATCCACAGCTTTAACGCAGCATCTCCTTAATAGCAGAGGCTATGAACCAATGTCTTAAAATCAGTTTATAGTAATATGGTTTCTGTTCATTCACTACCATTTGCTATTTCTTTGTGAGTGATTTTGGTACAAAAGAAAGTTATGATAAATGAATAACTTTAATGTACTTCAAGATATGTTTCTTGGGCCATTGCAACTCGTCTTGTGAGGCACAGCTAAGGGATTCTGACTTCAAGTCTAATAAACTATCCAACATATGTCTTTATATTTAAACATATGGCCCCATTCTGATATCTCTTGTGAATCCTAATGCTTGTGAAGCATAAAGCAGTCTTCTGTGGAAATGGTTCGCTAAGTCTAGGTTTACCTTTTCCTTGCCAGCTTGATAGAGGAGGGCCTGGCCTGACATCAGAGTTTGCTTTGAAATTGAACACTGGTATTGGGAGGTTTTAAAGTACGTGCATAACTCTGGGCAGCTTCACTCTCTCTCTTAACTCCAGTCTTGTATTTCTATCAGAGGCTTTACAACAGACCAGTATCAGTAGTACCCTACATAAACCACCATTCCTTTGATGGCATGCACAGAATCAGCCAGAGATGGAGGGGATTACAGATATCTTTGAAGACAAAATGCACCACTACTTAGACAAACAGTGCGATTTCAGAGAAACAACACAATGTTTCATTTTAATTCATCTCAAATAACATTGCTACTTCTTGAAGTATCCCAGAAATCTCTGCCACTATACAATAAACCTTAGAAAGTTTTTATACGTGCCACCAGCCAGCCTTAGCTTTTTTTTGACAACTTGCAGATACCTGTTTTTCTTTTACCTTTTTTTGGTTCTGTAACATTCCTAACTCCCTTCCTTTTAGGGATGAAGTAGGACACTCTACAGCTACTATATAAGAAAAAGTCTCTCTAGTGGTATAATATGATATTATTTGAGATTAGTTACAAATAAAGACTAACACTAATGCTAGCGAGGAGTCACTGAAACAAAGCCACAAGAGCTCCTCATTGTTACATGCGTGGGATATTTTCTTTACTTCTTGCAAGGGAGTAGCTGAAATCTATTAGCAACTGGGAGCACATCAGATATACTCAGGTAACATGCACTTTGGATAACTGTTATCCTGTTTAAACTAGAAATGTTTTCAAATACCTTTGCAGACTAAGGGATAGAGGCAGGAACAATTGGAGGAAAAGAAAGCTGTTGAGAGAAATAAAGTAAAAAGTCTTCATCTGAGATGGGAAACAGAGTATGAAGGGTGCTGGGTGTTTTGATGGAGAAAAACAAGGGGTAAAATCTGCATGTTACTTGCATGGACAGATGACTTTGGCTGAAGTGAGCTGGTGTGAGTTGATTTCGTAGGTAATTAATATGCTGCACAAGTGGAAAATACAGTAGTGCAACTGCAAAGGAAATGTCTGCCTTGCACAGAGCAAAAGTATTAAATCTAGTTCATTGCTAAATACCCAGAAGTAAAATATTTCTGCTTCTCATAGCCCACAGTGTACAGACCTAGCAGAGGAGTAGCAGTGCTTTAAATTCATAGAAAAAGTACCAGGTCGTTTTCCTAGAGCTCCTTCAGACTGAAAAGCATTGCTTGTCCTGGACTTGAAAGTACTTAATGCCACAGGTTTAACTTTCAGATATGGGCATCTTAACAGGATGTCAAAATGAGGCACTCGGATGCTTCATCTGACAACAATCCACGTAATTGTCACTTTGCCTGCTTAAGTGCTCTTTTGTGTGGCCAAAAGAGACATTTGGACAGCCTAGAAATGATCCCAGGTGAGTTGTTTTTCAATTAAATTACTCTAAAGAAGAAAATGGATGAGTTTTTAGGTACCAGATAATCCAAGTCATGCAATTCAGGTTGCATATTTGTTACTCAATATATTTTTCCTGTGAAAAAGAAAACAGTCTCATTCTATACCCGTGTTCCCTACCTATTCTCATCATATTTCCTGTGGCACAAACAACACCAGAAAAAAAGAGAAGTTTGCATCACATCCTTTAACTGATTGTATATATTGCTTCATCTTAAGTCCACTTTACCTTTGCCCTCATAATGGACTTTTTATTAATACTGGATGTGTAACCCATGACAAGCCTGTAGACTTAAAATTACAGGACAGTTACCTCCAAAAAGTAAGTTTAAAATAGTACCATAGGATGTTTGTGCAAATTATACTCTCTGATATATCAGTGTAAGAAAAGCTGGAATCTGGCCCAGATTACTGAATTTTGAATATTGTGTTATATATCTGGCTATAAATTCCAGATAAGCAAAGTTATAAGCTGAACAATTGCCATATAGGAACTTGTGCCATGGCTGTGAAAGAAATGGACTGCTTCTGAAGAAATACCATTTATTTCCTCACATATTGGCACATGCACACACGTAAGTATTAAAAAAAACCCCAAAACCAAACACAAAAACCCTCAAGTATTGCCCTATATGCATTTTTTTTTAACCATATATTTATGTACCTCTGGAACACAGTTGATGATTTTCCATGTGTCTCATAATATAATAACCCAACCAATCTTTGTCATGAGTTTGGAATCACGGTTTAGATAAACATCGAGAATTCAGCAGGAGATACAGTTGCAAGCAGTTCAGTCTGAAAGCTGGAGGTGCATCAAGTCGTTCTTTCACTATCAGCACTCCTCTGGCTTTCAGAGAAGATTAAGAAACTGAGAAAACTCAGACAAATTCAAGTTTTAGAGCTGGGCTTCTTTTGCATGTTAGGTCAGAAGCCAAAATAAAGGGAAAAAACCCCAAACTTTTGTGTACCTCTCTTTGGTTGACTTCTAAGCTTTGCCCTGACTTGCATGAGACATCTCAGTGTATTGACTATATCAGGGATCACAAAAACAAATCAGTCTTTAGCTTTCCTATAAAACATCAGTGTTGCTAAGCAAAAGAAATAGAATACCAAAGTCAAAAGACATTGAATAAGAGAATATGTCCATAACAGATTTCATACGGTTTCTAGTCTGCTCTTTTTTTTCTTTAAGAGTCGGATTTTATTTCAGGCTTGTTTTGTCACAGTTACAGCTTTATCTGTAGCCCTGTGGTACCTTTTAGGACTTTTTCCCCTAGGGAATACTTTTGATTTTGCCTATGTGTCGTTCACTCCTTGTAAATGATACAAGGTCCTGTCAGAGATGGTGCTTGGCGCTCTCATTCTGAGGTCCAGCCAGATACTGACTTGCTCTACGTTGTTTTTTGCTCATAGCAGAGCAAAAGAGGGAGTCTTGCAAATATACCTAGGAAGCTTTTAAGGTGTTCTTGGTAACAGCAGAGTCATAGTTAAATCAAAATATTTGTATTTATTTTCTGCAAGTGCAGTCATGTTGTTTGTGGCCTTCATACCGGGTGAAAAAAATCCGTTGTATTTGTACTTTTACGTTTGCATCTCTGTGGTCAATATGCTCCCTAGGGACTTGCAGAGAAAACCTAAAACGTGATCTTGATGATGGCTGATTTCAGCTGCAGTGCAGAAATGCAGCTGCTTCTGGTGACTGTGCACATGACCTTCATGTACATATTGGCTTTTATTAGACTTCTAAAAATTCCTGAACTTTTTGGCTGCTATGTAAGAAATACAACCTAGAAGGCTTAAGAATAAGAAAGAACAATCACTTTCTTCAGAGGAGAGAATACTTCATCACCTTCTCAGAAGTTAGCAATGTGAGAAAAATACCTCACTCCCAGAGATGATTGATATTTGTGTGCCAATCCAATTACCTTATGTCACACCAAGCAAACAGTGATGATGCAGGATATATTGTAGGTACGCCTTCTCACCACTGTTTTCAGAATTGCAGAGGCAGTTTAGGAGAGAGGAAAATCTTTCCCAAGTGTGACATCTCATCATGCATGAGACTATATTCTCATCACAGACCTCTGCAATGGAAGTCAGCCTGCAACAACCTCAGGACTGACACACAAACCCAGAGGAGTTTCTGGACTCCAGTTACTAGGGTTGTGCTCTCTGGCTTCAGCGGGAGTCAGGCACTTGATACCTATGAAAATTTCCTCTTCCTCTTTGCAGCTTTATGCGGTTAGCACCTTTTAAAAGTCTGGCGTTCTGACGCTGGAGTCAGTTTATCTGGCAGGGTACTTTGAGTGGTTATGTGTGAGCCACGTCTGCAGTTGGAGTCGGAAGCAGCATCTGGACTGTGCAAGCAGAAAATTTGAAAGGAAAAGAACCCCCATACTTCAGCTTGGCACAGTTCATACCTGAAATTGTCAGAGCTGTTATTCACACCATCTCCTGCATAAGAGGAAATGAATGAGTGACTTGTCTTTCTTCTGTCAGTCATACTGCTTAGCGAAAAACTGGATGTGTTCTTTTGCCCTGTACTTCACTGCTAAATGCCATCATCTTTCCTCACTCACGTACGGTAATTAGAATATAGCTGTCCCTTGGAAACAGGGCAATGCTTACAGAGCTTGAGGAGGAGATAATTTGATAACTTGTTAGGGTAGAGGCTAAAAGAGAGCTACTTCTTTCGTGCTCATAAATTTCCAATCTTTCTTTCTTTTTTTTTTTTTTAAATGAGACAGTATATTCACTGGTGTCATCACTAGTAATTTGAATCTATCAAACCCTGCCATCAGTCAACACTCTAGTTCCTTTTCTTATTTATTAAGTTGAACACTTAAAAAACACAGACAATGAGATCAGGCAACTCTTCAGGTGACAGCCAAAATCTGTAATGAATAAAAAAAGCCTGTAGTTCATCTGTCATTGAAGTTGATAGGACATTGATTCAAGGACTTCAGTGGGAGTGTGACAAGACCGGATATGTGAGGATAAAGGCATTGAGATGAGATTGATGTAGGGCCTGTTGACTTTGCATGGATTTAATAGGGCTGGTTTCATATTTTATGCTCCCTTAAGTTCTGATTGTACAGATGCATACTGAGGCATGTGACCAGTCTCATGGATTTCAGTGCATAGATAGGTATCTGTGAAGAAAGTAAAGTACATACATTCTGGTAGGATCCAGAGCCTTATTTAGGATTTTGTTTGAAAAACAAACAAGCAAGCAAGCAAGCAAACTGTCATTAAGTCATCTGGTGCAATATTTCTAGCAAAATTTATTTGGGTACAGACAGAGTAAATATTTTGTTCACGATACCATCCAGGCTCACATGTGCAAACACAGCCATCTTGTTGAGTTATGCTTTCAGGGGTTTAGACATAAATAGTAACAATTCAGCAAAGGTTTCAAAGCTCTTTACAAACACAGGAAAATATTATCTTCATTTGGAGATGGAAAGAACTTTAGATGAGGTGCCTGAGGTCACAAAATAACTGTATTAGATTTGAAACCTGAGCTTACTGTCAAACAAAATTGAAATGTAATTGTCTCTGTTCAATTGTAACTTGATTTTCATCTCCAGATTAATGTTCAGATTTAATGGGTAAGAAGGTCAAATCATTCTAATAGAAACATTTTTAGTCAAATACACCCTTTTTATCTAAGACATTTTTAATCACTTACGATCTACAGCTCCACTAATTGTGACTAATTTTGCCACTTTGTTGTTACTTAATTTCTTTGCAGATTTTTGATGTTCGTAGTTTATAGCTTTACTGCTGTTAATTAAAGCACAGCTGATGTTTGGACAAAAGCATTCATGTAGTAGTGGTCTCAAATATTCGACACTGTGAGGAAGCTTCTAGGGGATGGTGTTTCTAGGCTACGGTGGCCTAGGCTGGAGGAACATGTATTTTATAATGCTGCTTCAAATAGCATTTTTTAATTGTCACCTTTTGTTCTCTCCACCATCTCTTACTTCCTTGGAGCACCACATTCTCATTTAGAACAATAGCAAACAGTACTGACTCCAAAGCAAACGCGGGGCTGGAAACGAAATAATTTCATCTGATTACATTAATATTTTATTGGAAGCAGTATGACAAATTGGAGACTGATTGCAAACAGCAGACAATCACTGACATTAGAGAATCCTGACACTCTACTGGCACTTCAGATCCTTTAAGGAGCCACTCCAAATCTGCAGGAAAATAGTTAAAACATTTTAATTCTGTAATTTAAATTGCATCACTCACTTAACCAGCTATTTAGCTGATTGTAATTATGAAAACACTGTGATATAGTTAGTAAAGCCTTAGAAGATGTATGACAGTGTATGTTATTAATAGACTTGCATGTTTTCCTTATCGTCTTCACTACTAGTAATTTATATCAAACCAATGAGAATGTAACAATTTCTCTCCAAATGCAAAAAATTGTTAGCTTGTCTCAGATTCTTTTCCCATAATCACATGCAGTAAGAGATTATTAGTGACTTTTTCTTTATTATACATTCCTCTGAAATGGTTACCTTAATTATGGCATCTTGATTTAATATATGTAAATGCACTTTGTAATAGAAACCTTCACTATTTATAGAATGACTTTCACTGTTTTCTGAGGTGAAGCAGTCAGTTCTTATTAGCAAAGTACAGCCTAATCCTCCAACCATCTCCCAGCAGCTGTTCCCTGATTTAGCAACTCAAAAATGCTGGCAAATCAGTGTCCTGCAAATGCTTACAAAATTTCAAAGGGATTGTTTTGGGTCAGTGTTATACCTTTGAGATTTTCAAGTGAATTGCCATTTTTATTGAAATGTGAATGATGCAATCAGAGCTTTCCTTTGAAACTTGACTTGGATCAGAGGAAGAACTGTGTGCCACTATGCTGGGGAAATTTAGGTCAATGTGTAAGTAAAACCACCAAATGAACCAAAAATCCCCAATCCAACATTCCTGCATGGGTAGAGTGTCACTGATATCAACTGGAGTTTATAAGCTATGTAAGTTTATAAGATAGAGGTATATATTTCAGCTCTTGTAGTCCCCAAGGTGGCCAAATGGCTCTGCCAGGAGTGCCATGTGTATGTGACATCCTCAAGCTAGACCAGTGCTTCAGCCCACAGCTTATGCAGAATGACTGTCCTCTTCTGTCTTTTCCTAGAGATCAAAGAAGAATGCCTCAAGATTAAGTCAGAAACTGTGCACCAAAATAATGTCTGAGCAGACATTTACAGTTCTAAAAAATAAATTCTTTTGACTTTCATAAGTAAATACTTAGACAAATGTGCCTGAATCTGGGATAGTTTAAAAAAACTTACAGTGAAATTGCACTTTTTGTGGCTTACAGGCTCTCTGAGAGGGAAATTCTTATTGTTTCACCATAGTGAGTGATAAAAGTAAAAGACTAGTCACAGACAGAGTATGTATTTCCAGAGATTTATTCTTGCAAAGCGTCGTGGTTTGGGCTGGGCTGGCCACTAAAACGAATGATAGATGCTCTCTTTTACCTCTCTGTCCTTCAAAGAAGAGAGAGAATCTCCCTTCAGGGGAGAGGAGAGAAAATGAGAGAGAGAGAGACTTGTGAGTTGAAAAGAAATTAAACTACTTTAATGAAATATTAATAATGAAATAATAAAAAGAAAATACAATACTAATAAGAAAATAATGAAATATATACAAAACCATATTGAGCTCCCACAACGACGATCACATCACAGGCAGGCAGTGGGAAAGTCCCAGACTGGACTAGGTGATGGGGGGGATCTGGATTCCAGATCTGGATTCAGGAACGCACGGATCGGGATCAAAGGCAGATGAACAGACGGAGTCCTCCTTGGACGCCGGCCATTGAAGAAAGAGGGCTGACCCTTTGATCCCTCAGCTTTTATAGTGAGCGTGATGCAGATGGGGTGGAATACCCTGTTGGTCAGTTTTGGGTCACCTGTCCTGTCTGCTCCTCCCCACAGGTGTTGACCCCTTTACACTCTTCCATTTCCAAGCCTCCAGGAGCGTGGCACACAACAAATGCAGCTGACTTTGGTTGTTATAGCAATAAATACAAGCAGGAGCCTCTCTGCATACCATTCCTTGGTATTCACTATAAGCATCGGACCTTATCTGCTAGAAGCCGACACTGAAAAATATGCCATTAATTTCAGAGAGTTAGTTAGAAGAGGCTTAGCTGAAAAGTAAAATTATTGAACAGAAAATTGGGTTTGTTTTACCTCAGACCAGGACACGAAGTAAATACTAGTAACTTTGTGCTTCCCTCGGTACGGTTGCTAATAATTTTTAGTATGTCATTTTGGTGAAATTCTCCATCAGTGTCTCTATCCTCTGTTGCCTAAAACAGCAAGTTTCAGGTTTGTTGTTTGTACCCTCTGAAGGAAGTTTCAAGACCGTTGGAGTGTTTGCTATGTTCTCTGTACCAGATCCTTAAAGAATTTACTAGCAGGCCAAACTCTCTACTTGGTTTAATTCTTGGACATTTCAAAAGAAATTCTGGCTACATTTCTATGAAAAATAAAGATAACCATTGAAAATGGGACAGGTAATAACTTTACACAAAAGACGAAAAAAAATATTTTCTTTTGGAAATGCAAAGGTATGATCAGACAGGTTTTCTCTGCAGTTCAGGGATAAGTAATTAAAATCTGGCAGGAAATAAGTGGAAAATTTCTATCCTCATAAAGGACCTAAAAAATATAAAGGGATAAGGAAAAGTAAAATTGATTTGGATGAGATTTTAAATTTGACCCGCTCACTAATGGATCAAGAACCTAATCAGCTGTGGAGTAACTGCTTTTTTGTCATACTACTGCAAATATGTCCCCCTCCACAAATCTGAAATTTGTTACTTAGTATGTGTTTCTGAATTCACTTTATTGTGCCACATTAGTTCAAAAGCCCTCTACTAACAACAAAAGGAGAATAACAGAGACACCAAACAGCATAAGGACCGACTGAGTAGCTAGGAATGATGTATACCGAATATACTGTCAATCTTACGTCTGTAGAAACCAGTGCTATGTGTTGAAAAGTTTAGTACTACTAATCCTAAATCTAAATATTACCCACAGGAAATCTACAGTCATCTTAATCATTTGCTTGAATTATGCATATGGGACTATGGTATCTGATAGCTCAACATGGATTATTGCTTAGGGACTACTATAGATGTAACTGTATTATTAGGGTGGATAAATTATACCCAGCAGTACAATTACATGCATCCCAGTTTGCCAGGTTCAGTCTTATCTTCAGATGCTAGGCTTAGGGCTTATGGAGACTCTACGTTGCAGTTACAGTTACTCCCCACATATCCTTGAAGTCTATTTAATAATAGATCTGAACAATAAGTGTCAGTGTAAAGCATGGCCATTCATTATTCTTTCACGAGCTGCCCTGATTTCTTTTCTACATAAGTATTTATTCTCATACAGTGAGAGACAAAAGCATTACATCCACACACACAGACATACACGGAATACACGTGGGGAATGTATTTCACTAAGTATTCCTTCTGACTGCAAGAGCTCTGTGGGACAAAACGTGATGAATGATGGTGTAGGAGGCACAACTTTAATTATGAGATTCCACCAAACTGATTTCACCCCTCTCTATATGTGCTCAATTCTTTCCTCCCTTGTCATTAATATGTCACCACTTCTTGCAAAGAAATAGCAGTGCTAGGTTTATCTGCCTAATGTATCTAAACCGTCAGAAATACTATCCCAGCTGTTGAAAGACACCTTCGCTAACGCAGGCACTGCCTGAACTTCACTACATTACTGTGTTGGTGTGCTTACTGTTTCTTATTTGTCTGCATTAAGACTTGGAAGAGTCTCACAAAGACCAAAGACTGTCAGGTACAAGACTGTACCCAGTCCTATACAAGGCTCCTGCCTTCCTTTACCGTTTGGTTGCCTTTTTAGTATGAATCATCTTTTCACTAAGTCAGGGGCAGAGGAGCATAGTAGACGCAGTGAATGAATGTGGAAATGCTTTAACAGCCGAGCCGTGGGATTCACAGTGGGGTGTACGACGAGGAATGCGTGCGCCAGCAAGTGTTCATAATAGCCACCGAGCGCAAGCTTAAGCAGGGCCAATAGGAAATGGGCTTTTAAATTATTGTAGATGAGCTACTAATAGTTTATCATCTATACAGGATCAACTGGTTGACTGTTGCCGTCCCTTTTTGGGTTGTACTTGACCTCTGGTATTTGATTTTGTGGCTTTTTACTGTTTTAAGTTTTCCTGCTTCTCTCTCATAGATTAAAAACTGTCTGGCATTAAACATGTCTGGCAGTTTTGTGTTGAAGTCATGTGAGTTTGGCAGTGTTGAAAAAAAACCAACCAAAAAGCAAAAAAAAATCATTTCAGGGTGAAATTGGATTGGACTGCCTGCTGTTCTCCCTAGACTGACTCTTAGCTGGGAGCTGCTCTCGATGGCAATGGCTAATAAAGCTCTGAGATGAGGAACCTGCACAGGAGACCACTGAGAATTGTTTTCGTGGAAACTCAGTTTCATATCCTGTCAGTTTTGTTTATTATTTTAATGGAGTAAAATTTATTCTGTAGCCACAAACTTCACCTTATATTTGCAATTTTAATATTATTTCAAAGTGGTGCTCTGAAAACTTGCCAGTCAGGAAGTTAATGGGAGTTGTTCCAGCCACCCCTGGACAGAACACAGGAAAACTGCTATTATGTGCCAGTGCCCCCCACTTCCAACCCGGTCCTCAGCCTTGCTCTTCTTCCAGTCTAAAACCATCCCTACTGTAAAGTAGGGCAATATATCTTCAAAACAGGTAGATTCTATAGGTCACGTGGTGCTAACCTCAAAAGCGATCCGCAACAAATCCAAATGGAGAGAGGTAGAGGTATAATTTAAAAGGAGTTGCCTGAAAAGCTGTATCGTTCTCCAGGTCGGCTGTTGTACAGATGGGAAAGCATGTTTGCAGCAGGAATGTGTGAATACATACGCAAAAATGCACTGAGATAAGGATTCTCACTGCAATTGATGGTCAGTAGTTTCGTCACAAGCAATGTGACACTTCTTGTGTACTTTCAGGTTTTTTTTGGTGAGTCTTCAATCAGGAAGTAGAGTTCATACTATATAATTTATGTGTGTTTACACTGTGAGACAGCAGCAGCAGTCTATAATTTGCAAGTGTTCTATAGATAGAAATGTCTTTGTATGAATTAGTGGTCAAATAAGTAGGATTTGTTCAAATCAGCTCATGAAGAATTAACAAAGAAAAACAAAGAGGCCAAATGAATCCATTAAACGCCCCATTGCAAGCAGTCCCCACTACTCTAGTATTTATGATATCAGCCTTAACATTGTTGGTATCCTATCACATGAAAAGCCATAATACTTTTTGTGAAATCCGTGGTCTTAATTCTGAGAAACTAATCTCCATTTCTAGGCACATAGATGTCTGGAGTTTTTTGACTACATTTCTCTTGGCAGAAGAACGCTCTCTGATTTTTTTGGAGGGGCGAGCGAGGAGCAGGCAATGCTGGGAATGCAACTTATGTGCAACACCGCCTCTTTTCCTATAGGGTTGATAAAAATCATTAGTTATGGCATGTTAATGCAACATGATTGCATTATAGCATCCTGTACTTCTCTGATTTATTAATTAAGTCACACCAAATTAGATAACGGGAAAACATTTCAGCCTGATGGAAATGTTATCATGTTGCTTAATGCTGTGCAGCATGCCGGAACCCTTGTTCTGCTGTGGCCTTGGGTGTTAGGGCAAGGAGATGACTGATGTGAGCACTCAGCAGCCACCTCATTCTCTCTTTCCTCCTGCCAGGAGGGTCTCCTGGCTTTTCAGCTCTGCCTCTGCTCCAGCAGTCTGGTGGGTGCCCAGTTATCCATCCCAGGCTCCCAGCTTGCATCTGCCCATCAGTGCTGGCTGTCCTCACTTGCAGCCATCAGGTCCAGCCCTGTGAGGAGGAGGAGGTGCGTAGTGAAGGGTACGCAAGGCTCTGCGGGCTTGCTGGGAGCAAGAGGAGGACAGGGAAGGGGTTCTGGATTCAGCCATCCCAAATGACTTGCAGAAAGCCACAAGTTACTGCAAAACTCACTGGCAGTAAGCAGCAGAGCCCTGGGGGAAAGATGTGGAGGAGGCAGTGACAGTGGTGAGTCTTTGATGTGCTTGTGAGCTAATCAGCCCATCGGCAGCTCGAAAGGTCACATTATTAAGCTGCTGAGGATAGCTGACACAAACCTCCACCACCCTTCAAAGTTTTCTTATGAGAATGCTGTAAAACCCCAAATCAACACAGTACTTTTTACTGCTTGTAAGAGCAACAGATATCCTCACAACACAACCCACGAGAGCTTTCACCTCCCTCCTGTACAGGTACATGGGGTCTTCCTTGTATGTTTGAGTTCACACCACTCCCTTCTGATGACCAGACGCGATGTGCTGCAGGAAGAAATGCCCCAGCGCAGGTGTCCAGAAGAGCTATGTTCTGCTGGCACTCAGGGGCCCATGGAGCCGGCCAGAACCAGCCAGAATTGGCTGTGGGCAGCCCCAGCTTCTCCTCAGAGGCCTCTGCAGCCACTGCCCAGGCACTGACACCCACCACAGTGCCGCGGGTGAGCTGCTTGGGTGGCCTGGAGGGAAGGACCCTTGGCAGGCATCACTGCCGCTTCTTTCCACCCTGACCCCTGCAGCTGATGTGGGTGATGGCCAGCCCCGCTCCAGCTCATTCCCCCCTGGGGCTGGCTCTTGGGATCTCTCCTTCCCCTCATGCCCGCCTGGGGCATGAACCTGCTCTGCAGGGAGCCCAAAGGCTGTAGGCAGCGGCTGACAGCTGAACGGGTACTTTTTCTCCTCCTCTGCTGTCTCTGTGTGGGTACACATAATGCAACCGTGCTTAACCACTTCTAGCTGGATACCTGCTACGTGTTTCTGTGATTTTTTAGGGCTAATACCATTTGAGAAATCATATTATGAGAGATGTTAATAATCTGTTCTGTGAAACTGATGTTACGTTTCCACTCCGTTTTCAACAGAAACCAAGTGCGTCCCATTAAACTCAATGAAAACTGTAACCAGGTGCCTTGACAGGACATGTTAGAAATGCAGCTTATTTTTCCCCTCCAGCCCTCCTCAAATACACATAAGGTTTATAGATAATATTTTCCATTAGGCTAAAGCATCTTTTTTAGAAACAAGTGGATCTCCTGTGGCTCTTTATCAGTGTCATGTCAAGCTGAAATGTGTGCAGAGCAGAGACGAGGAGTGCTTTCTAACCCACTTTGTGTAGGTTTAAATGTATATATTATGCAGGGCAATAGGGGATCAGACTCAGTGGAGTAACTTCAGAAATAATTGAAAGCAGGACTTGTTCGTGGTACTTTGTAAATAGTAGCAATAACTTCACGTTTCACACACTCTTTGAGCTTTTAATATTCTGCTGTGTCATTCTGTGGCTAGGACTGAAAAGCAAAATCCTTTCAGATCTCTTGTAACTTAGCAGAAAGCTTAAAGAGGTAAATCAGAGATAAAGAGGAATAATTAACTTTTTCAGAAATCACTTTCAGCCAGGAGAATTGAAGTCTTGCTTTTGATCTTTCAAATTGACCATGAACTTTGCATTCATTTTATGTTGTGTATTGGTATATAATGGTATAAATGGTATAACGGTATAAAATTATGTGTTACATTATATAAGTAGAACTGCATTATAGACAAAATGAAGTGTGGAAAGTATTTTGGATGAGATATAAGGAAGTAAACATGAAGCATATGAACAATTTAATCAATAAGATGACAATTTCAAAATAAAAACATTAGCTGCTAGAGAATCATGATAAATCATCAGTTGTGTTGAGCAGTACCATTGGATTAAATTATATGGTGGTGAGAAGCAGAACACATCAAATGTAAATAATTAATTCTCTCAAACATCTATTTTGGTTTATAGTTGTAGGTGTAGAAACTACTTTGTCTTACCAAGATGGAAAAAATTAGGAAAGGCGTGTGTGCAGGTGGGAAACGGGACATATACCACGGGAAGTGGGCACCCTACTTAACCTGCACAGGATCCGTCCATGTGCACTCAGTTAACTGAATATTGCATTGGAAGCACAGTAGGGAGATTACTTTTCATGCACCTATAGGATGCAGCACAGGTAAGTCAGCCTTTCCGCAATCCTCGTGAGAGAAAAAAGAGAGGAAAAAAATACTAGGATTTATAGGGAACAGAGATGGGGAAGATTTACTGTTGTTTACAGCCCTTCTCCCTTTGTCTCTAACCTCAGCTGAGATTGTCAGGCTCCCCCTGCTCTGTGTCATGTTTGAGATCTCCATGGTTAAAGCCAAGTTTGTGGTTCTGTTGGCGATGGTGTAGCTACTGGCCATATCAGACACAGCCTGGTGGGGGAACTCTCATACTCCTACTATTTGGGGTTTTTTTCTGCTCTTTCTGCCTGCCCCAAATCCAACAGGCTCTTTTATAATCATTTTAGGCCCTTAAATATTTGTCCCATTCAATAAATATCTTCCTAATGTCAATGATCAAGTGCATTAGCAGCTGAAAGAGCCCTGGCTGTAGTGATTGCAATGCAGAACAATCAGAGCCACCTCTTACAAAATGTCACACATCTGCCATTGCAAATGAGCCACTATCACACCTTTAAAACAGCTCTTTTGATCTATTCTAATGCACAAATTAAGGTTGTTGTCACGTCTTATTACTATTATCTTGTGGAAGATTGAAATGTTTTGCTCTCTGATATCAAATTCCTAATAATTTACCTGCCTGAGACACAAAGAAAGAAATTGGGTAGAATGCTAGGTTTTTTCTGTAGTTGCTCAGTATTCCCTTAATGGTATTTAATACACTTTGCTACAGTAATGCATTTTGAAAGATTCAATGTATATATTTCCAGGGCAAACTATATGGCATAGATTTCATCTAAAACCCTCATTGCACCAGGGAACAGTGAGCAAGTGGATGGATGGGGGGGGGCAGACAATACAGTTTTTTGTCATTTAGCTAAGCACAGATCAACAGAATGGCCGTGATATTTTCAGTGGGGTGGGTAAGGGCTGTGCTATGTGGAAAATAAAGTGTTAGATGTGATCCTGCTCAGCCAGTAGTAAAGGTGTCATGACAAAAATGGCAGCACATCCTTCTGGTGGCAGCGGCACAATGTCACTCCCTGGAGGACAGAGCAGCCCACAGCGTGAATGATGTGCTATGCTAGCAAAATGTTTTTTGCAACATTTTAAAACAAAACTAATACTAATCCCTTGGTTGTTTCAGTCCTCCAGTCTGTCAAGCGAACATGAAAGAAAAAAAAATCCGTAACCTGGAGCTGAAGCTCAGTCGGCAGGGGGGTAACTTTTACATGGCTCAAAAGCAGGATCTTTATGCCTAGAGCAGCTGTGAGCAGTCTGTCTAGGATTATCCGAACAAAAAGGCCTTGGAGGAAGCTGCTTGGTCATCCCTTCCATATATTTGGAGGAAAAGGTGTCATAAATGGCATGTTTGCTTGGACCCCTCTGGCGGCTGCAGACAGGACAAGGTCTCATAACGGTGTGCAGAGGGCTTTGTATCTGCAGGGGAAAAAGTCCATTCAGTGGCAGGGAGTGGAAGGAAAACTACCGGACTGCTGGAAACAGCGCAAAATATCAGTCAATGAGGATTTTTGTCGAGGCAACTATTTCTAGAGAGTATCTGAATATAAATTACGCCATCCAAAATTAATAGACTCCTCAACCACTTTATTAACTTTCTTGGCGGTTCCCCAGAAGTTGAAGTAAGTTTGGTGAATTGCATCGTGCTTATTAACTGGAGAGAATACCTCCTAAGCATTTTTATTGTCCTTTTAATGTCTGAACCTGAGAATATTATGGCTGTAAAATGAATTATAATAATGTGCTAAACTGGAGTAATCTCAGTCGTTTTATTAAGTACTTTGTGAATGAAATGGAGATTGCTGGTGCTGTATTTTCTTTGAATATACTCCCTGTGCCTCTGCAGAACATATGTGCAGCTCCTCGAGAAATGAGGCTGCAAATTCTATGGTATAGCCTGCGATGCCAGAGTGCATTTTTAACCTTTTAGTGATGATACAGACATGTTACAGCAGTGTCTCCCAAAACACTGAGAAAAGCTTCTATAGTTTTATTGTATGTTATTTCTCATATTAAAATGATTTGTCAGTAACTCTAGTGATTAAGTTGTTGTTGCCAAAGAACAGCAATCTCACTCTGCCATCTTTATTCCCTATCCACATAGCGTTTTCTTGCACGTCCACATATTCCTTCCTACGGCTCCCAAAGAAAAAATTTCACCTCACTTACAGGTGAAGTTTGATACTTTGGTTAAGCTTATGTGATTTTACTTCTGTATATTTTTCTCTGTAATTAACTGTAGGACAGTTACTTTTAGCAGGTTTTTTACATACAGAAATGTTAATACCTAGATGTGGCAAAGAGCGGTTTTTCTCTTTGAAATTCAGTTGAGGCTTTTCAGTTTTATTTTTCACAGTGTACCAAGAAAGCCATGTTTTTAGGAATATGTAGTCGTATGGTTCTACAGGATCTATTATTTTTATTATTCATTAACTAAATTGCAGGTTCTTTGGGGGAAGATGCTTATTTTGAGCAGTCATTTACTGAGTTTGGGTCAAAGGCACACCTGTAAGATGTTAGGACACAGAGAGTGGAGCAGATGCAGTAACAGGTATTGAACTGAGAAGAGGATGTGGAGAACCGCCATTTCCTCTGCCGTGGCAAAGGAAGGAAATGTGATGGCAGCTTTGCTCCATAGTTCTCCACGTAGTACAGTGCATTTGATAGAAACCTGAAAATGTACTAGCTCAGGTCCAATGTTTGTTGATTCCCTTTAATGTAATAACTTGATAATGCTCAATGTTAAGGACATCTCTGGCAAACAGGTACTTAGAATTTAGCACAAAATCTTTTATTAGTAGTGAGTGCTCAAATGCAGTGGTTAGTACTGCTTTTTTTTTTTTTTTCTTACAGGCATTTGAATACTGCTTTCTGTTTTCTCCTCAGTTTTGAAATCTGATTGTTACCACAGGGATAAATGCACATTTTGCATTACAGGCCAGTGTAATACAAGCTGACACCAGGATAATTAACATAGCACAAGGCATAATGTACAGATTTTTTCATTTACCTTTGAATCTGTGAAAAGCTCCATTGCTTTTCACAGTTTCGTAAACACTATTCAATCAGTTATAATTGTACATAAAATCAAAGTGGAAACCACAGAATCAATACCTTAGAAACAAAAGGCATCTAAAAATCACTGAGCCTGGAAGATCCTAAAAAGAAGTAAAACACACTTCTACATATTCATGAGGTTTTACAGAAATGAATATCAGAGTGATGAAAAGTATATTTGAGTGTAAAATGCCCATGTTCATTAATCTCTTTTCAAAAATTCACAGGGCAGAATGTCAGCTTATCAGCTTTTTGGGAACACAGTTAAAGGGAGAAGATGTTCTGTCTCCAAGGCCATCCGTGATTGCTGCTTCGTGGATGCAAGACAGATGCTGCTCAGGTAGGATTCATCAGACAATCATATTTAAAGCTCTGTCAAGTCCATGATAACTAGGAAGAACTGATAGGGTTTAGGGTTTTTTTTCTTCTCTCTCTGAGGGATGTATGTTCTGTTTTATTTCTTGATTAAAAAAACTCCCAGCCAAACTATCACAACTATGAAGAGTTTAACTTCGCCATAGACTTTTGGACCATATTGGAGGTTCTGGGACTGGAGGGTCGTCTGGTTTATAAAAAAAAAGGGGGGGGGGGGGGGATTCCC
>RSEF01000003.1:1975981-2048881 GCA_003993805.1 Himantopus leucocephalus
AAAAAAAAAAAAGGGGGGGGGGGGGTGATTCCCAGCAATCTGCTGAAATTTATTAGAGTTCTTGTGATAACAAGGCCATCGGCTGCTGCTCTGGGTGCCATGGAAACAGGCATTGCTGCAAGCAGGGGAGGCTGCTTTCAATTCATTCCTATTTCAGAAAAAGAAAAAAAAGAAAAGAAAATAGGCTTTTGTGGGATGACAAGTTTAAAGGACTTTGCCCCTGTCTTTTAGCAGTGCATGTGGCCATTGCCCTGGCAGAAGGACCGAGAGGCATCTGCAAGAGGTGGAATGCTGGCAGTACTCTTTTGGGGGATTTTTGAGTTTCTGGGCTCTTAATTTATGAGAGAGTTAAGTATGATGTAGTAGAGGGTATTTTTCAGTTAAGTACTAATTTCATCAGAGAATGCTCTTGTGGTTGAAGCATTGCACTGGAGTTCTGGAAATCTCACTGAAATGCCTCATTTGGCAGAGAGCTATGCCAAGGCTGCTCAGCTTGCCTTTTCAATGACACCAGTTCTCCCAAGCTGCTGGTGCCACAATGTGTCTGCAGCTCACAGGGCATGTTGCTCTGGTGGTAAGTGACCTGCGTCATGTAGATGTTACTGCTTTGAGCCTTCCTCTGTGGCCACTTCTGTGGCGTTACTTATATGTGCAAAGAGGTATATTTAAAATCTGTTTCAAAGTGATACTGTAAATACTGACAGACACCTCTGAAGTGCTTTCAGACTCATGAAAGAAGAATATAATAGCTATGCAATGGCACCATTATTGCTAATCATAAATAAATGGGCAAATATGAAATGAAACATGCTTAGAGAGGGGTTTAGCACCTACTCATGCTTCTCTACTAGTGGCAGACATTTGTGTACTCTGTTCCCATTCACACTGCATGAACCAGCTGAGCAGGTTAATGCATCTTGCGGAATGTTTGGTCCTATTTCATAGCCTGTTTCATAATGCTGGCACATACAAAACTATCCCTATTAGTGGTAGGGAATACTGCAGATGTTATGGGTGGTTCATACATCCTTCACCTTCTCCATTGAAACTTTCAGCTGTGGGGAACCTTGTTAAATGAAATGGCTGCTTATGCAGCCCAGCTGGTACAGAGTGAAAGGCAAGGGAGATTTCTTTTCTCTAATTCTACCTTGGTACTTTCTCCATAATGCATCTTGAACTGAAGTTTGGGCCTTCTGGATCTACATATCTTGGGCCAAAACAGTCAATTCCTAATGATCTTCTGTAAGAGATGAAGCAGGAGAGCATTTCAATAGGCACTGATTAGTTGCACTCCTGCAAAACTGATCATTTTAAGAATGCTATGATGTAACAACCCTGACCACAGGATTGGTAGTACACCGGAAGATCTGAATGGAAGTTGCTTGCAAATGAAGTGAGAAACCTACCGAGAATTAATTCTTCTGAGTCCCAATTGTTTGTGCTCTAGCTGATTTCTTGGCTGATGTAGCCAGGCTTATCCAGAAGGCCAGGAAGATGCCTCTCACCCTAAAGGGGGAGGGATAGAAAAACACTGACATCACCATGATCTCTTGCGTTTGTTTCTGTACTCAGATATCCCAAATTTTAGATCTTTGTATGTGCTTCACTGCTAGCCCCCTCTCCTTGTTCATAGTAAAACACTATAACGAGTAATTTCTCACTCCAAAAATAATTGATGGGAATCGGTGTAATGGGTTTATCATTTGGAGCATGGTAAACACATTGTGCAGCAACAGTGTTCAGAGAGTATTTGTTAGTATTGTTGTCATAGAGATCCTATGATTGCTGCAATAAATGTATAAAAATCCATGAAACAATTTAAGTGGTAAGCTTTAAACCTCAAATACAACAGCTGGAGATTTCCCCTTTTTAAGTTTCCTCAGCTTTCTGTGCTGGGTAGGAGGCAGGGGTTTTCCCTCACAACTTAGAGAATGAAATTAGAGAGATTAATGTGGGATTTTTGTAAGACCTTACATGACAACAGTAATCTTAAACTATTGTGGAGTTGGTCACATATTTGTATAAGATCTCTGAAAAAAATTCAGATTTCTCTCTGAACTCCACATGTATTGTTTGTTCATGTTATTTAGTAACACCATAATTTGTTTTGCTTAAGCTGATGTTTTTCCAATTTCTTTACATTTGACTCATATTGTTTCTGTGCTCATGTGAAGATGAAGCCAAGGAGACAGATAGTCTGGAGCCATACATCCTTGCACTCCATGCTTTATCCATTTATTTCTATTTTCTGTGATTTTCAAGGTATATTGGAAACTGATTTAAACAAATCGGCACATAGAGCTGTATTACAAACCCTGAAGAAAACCTAAATAACAGCATTTAATAGTAAAAATAGTAAAAATATTTTAAAAACTATTACATGTCTGTCAAGACGCACACTAGAGTCTTCAGCTGATTAGCAGCTTTCTAGCCCAGTGGAAATCAATTGCCCAGAAAACATTGAAAGCAAATCATTGGAGGTAATGTCAAAAACCTTACCTTTTTTAGAATATGGAGAAAGTTTCTGGAGCACACTGGTATTTATTTACTTTACAACTGCCAAGTTGGTTGCTTAATTACATATTAGCCCTGCCAAGTCTAGATGACTGTAGGAATAAAGATGTGGTTTAACTGTGTTGTTATGGGAGACTGACTCTGTCTTCTTTGGGTTTCTATCAAATGCAATGGTTCTTTATCCAAACAACTAAGGTAGGAAGCAACATGCCATACTTGGCTTAAATATGTACTTGGTACCTAATAAATGGAGCGCTAAAATACCTCTAGGGTAGAAGAAAAAGCTGTGATCACTTTTCTCTGGCTGCAAAGGCTAACAAGGAAAAACAGAAATCCCTGCAGTGAATAAGCTGCTTGCTGTAATATCCAGTTGACATGGTATTTTTCAGCTGAGGCAATAGTTAGGCATTTATTATATGCTCCGTCAACTACACGCATAGCACAGTTGGACAGATGAATAGAGATAGGGTATTGTCAGCCTTTACTGGAAGGTAGCAGTCCACCACAAGATTTCTTTGTCCAATGATAGGAATCCTAAAACTGATTGGCACAACAAAGTCTGTCCCAGCACCTCTGCAAGTATGGGGTAGCCCCTTCTTGGATGCAGCACTGCAGGTGGGAACTGAAGCTGGTGCACACTATGCATGGGCCTTTCCTACTTTGTGGACCACTGAGAAAAAAAACATACATCACAATCTCTTGCAGTAACTTGCAGAGCTCTCTTCTGTCTGACACAAAGAGTTTGTATCAATTTTAAATTTAGGATTGCTAGTGGCAATTCAGGCAATAAATGAGGGGAAGCTGATAAAGCCAAGGACACTTATTTCTTGTAAACAGGCGATTACCAAACCCAGTGGGCTAAATCATGCTTATCTGAGGGCGGAAAGACCATGGATGGAGGACAGGGCACCTGAGGAAACTAGTTTGTTCCCATCTCTTGGACAGCATCTGTTGGTATGAACTGTGTATCACAACTCACTTCTACACATCCCTTTGTGTTAGAAAGTGGCAACATCTTCACTCGGGTGTAACTAAAAATTGAGTTTCATCTACTATATTATGTGAATATGAAATAAACTCCTGTTTTCATTAGGTTAGGAGATGTATTTTGTTGCAAGGAGTTCAATGGAATAATTTCCTTTGCTCTTTCCTTCTTTCTGTCTTTCCACAAACAGGGACTGAGGTCATGGTAATGGGATGGACAGGAGGGAGGAGCACTGAGTCCTCAGCTTATTTCCATAGGAAATAAGAATTTCCCTATAAAAGTTTGGCAGGTGTCATGGTTTCAGTTGGGATAGAGGTAACTTTCTTACTAGCAGCTGGTGTAGTGCTATGCTTTGGATTTGGGGTGGGAAATAGTGTTGACAGCGCACTGGTGTTTTTGGTTGTTGCTAAGCTCTCAAGGCCTTTTCTGCTCCTCACATTGCCCCACCAACGAGTAGGCTGGGACTGCACAAGAAGTTGGGAGGAGGCACAGCTGGGATGGCTGATCCCAGCTGACTAAAGGGGTATTCCATGCCGTATGACATCATGCTCAGTATAAAAAGCAGGGAAAGAAGAAGGAAGAGGGGGATGTTCGGAGTGATGGCTTTTGTCTTCCCAAGTAACCATTACACATGATGCAGCCGTGCTTTCCTGGACATGGCTGAACACCTGCCTGCCAATGGGAAGTAGTGAATGAACTCCCTTGTTTTGTTTTGTTTTGCTTTGCTTGCATGTGCAGCTTTTGCTTTACTTATTAAGCTGTCTTTATCTCAACCCACGAGTTTTCTCACTTTTACTCTTCTGATTCTCTCCCCCATCACAGTGGAGGGGGAGTGAGCGAGCGGCTGCGTGGTCCTAAGTGCTGGCTGGGGTTAAGCCACGACAGCAGGGAAAACTGCTTTTCAATTTATTTCTTACTGAGAAGATTGCAGGTAGGTGTGCTAGAACAACAGCAACAGGGGAAAGTGATACAGAGTTTTTCTGACGTATATTACAATGCTATCATTCAAGAGATGCAGTCAAGCTCTGCTTTGGGGATTTATGCTGTCACGTGAAGTGTTTGCTAGATATGTTTCAATTTACTCCTTGTGCCAGGAGCTGTGTTACTCTACTGCGATCTCTAAGGCAAAGCACAAGAAATACTAACTTCAGCACGTGCACTCGAGGCAAAGTCTTGCGAAAGGAGGAAGAGCAGAAGCAACTGCAGCTCAGCCCTTGCCCAAGTGGTGCAGATTAATGGGTTCTGGATTAGTGTAGCTCCGTTGTATCAATATGCTTTCTTATAAAATGCTGTTCAACTGCAGAATATTTTAGGAGACTGACCAAATGACATGATAAAAGCAGAAACTGGGATACTGCACACACATCTGGCCATAAATTTAATCACATCAGATGAAAGCTTTTTTTTTTTTAATTTATGAATAGTTGCCATTTTATTTCTTTTTTCTTTCTTTCTTTTTGGCTTTTCTCTCATCAGAAAGTCTTGGTTTAGAAGTGATTTGTTTATCTTAGCATGAAGGCTCTCTGGATACTTGATATCTTGGCACTTTTATGACATTCTGGAACTCCATTAAATTGTTTCATTTTATTCCTGAAAACCCAAGTGTACAGTTGCACAAAGAAGCAAAATTCCTGCCTTTCTCATTTGAAATACTTTTCACCTAACTTGCATCACAGCATGTTAACCTTCCAGTAATCTCATTAAAGTTTGACTTAACTTCTCCAGGTAGCATGTCATCATCTCCTTTGAAAATTTTAGCCACCTTCAATGACTGGGTGATCCAGTTGAATTGCTTCATTATATTTTTCAGTTGACATTTACATTGTCGTGGTTGCAAACTGTGGGGTAGAAAGTCTATTCAGATAAGTGCAAGTTTTCAAAAACAGCATCGTTAGCAAGAGTAAAAAAAATTCCTATCACGGGTATTTTTCCTTAATTGCTTTTTTTTTTAATCAGTTGCAGTTGCCTGCTTTACAAAGCAATGAAAATCTTTTTAAAAGATTTTTTAAAGACTGAGTTATTCTTGTTTTTTACAACAATGTATACACAACTCTTCATAAAATACCGTCAACAGTTGTTAAAAGAAAAAAAAATATTTCTACAGTTACAGATTTCTTCTCTTAAGTAGCTCTGTTTGATGGTCTTACATTACCTTTGTGCTTTCATTTGTTAGTCTCTTTTTCTGAGTGGAACATGTTAGCATTTTTTCACCATCTGACTCAACTGTATACCCTCATTCACCAACATTCAAGGTATCTGATGTTGAAACAAATGAATTCTGTTTCTTACTTATTTTTGTATTTGTTACTGATCTCTGGAGCTTGGAGAAAAGTGCCAGAAGTCTTGTGAAAAAAGAGTTAAGGTGGACCTATGTTTTGATGAAAGCTCAGAAGTCAAAATATTATGTTGTTTCATTATTTTCAGAGAGTCTGGACAGCCCTGCTGAAATAAATAGTGGAGACACCAGTTCCACACCAAAAAAAAAATCTTCTTCATTGATACTGATCTTTTTATTTTTTAAAAAACCCCATACTAATTGTACTTATTCATTTGACTAAGCTTATTGAAATAATCTGAATCTATAAATGTTACTTCCCCTGCTTTAACTGTTCAGATACCTTGACGGCTATAAGAATCATAAACTTGTCTGAACTTCCTCTTTTGCATGTCATGCAATAAGACAATACACACCGATAAAGATTCGTGCAGTTGATTGAAAATGCTGAAATGCCACAGAGTTAATGTCATGACAACACAAGATAAAATAACATTGATCAAATGTCAACTAAAATTAGTCTTTCAGTGGAGAACCTTCCACTCAAAAATAATTTCCTCAACAACCTTCTTTCCACCACTAAAATTTAGGAATGCAGGAAACCTCAGATATTACAGGAGTAGCCAGAATGAATAGGGAACCAGAGGATGTGAGTGCTTACAATAAAGAGAAATTTTATTGGCATTTTATTCTTTTATATTAAAAAGAAATTAGAAGAGAAGTCTCTTTTAAGAGAAACTTGGTGAGAGATGTGGGGGTTCAGCTGAGCAAGGGTTATTTCTAAGACATGTAGCATGAATTACTTTCTCATCTTTCTGCACACCAGTGGGAAAAGTGCAGTAAAATATTGATGGTTCTGTTTTTTTCCTTGGATTCCTTAGGATTCAGGCAAATCCTAAGAAAAAAATCCAAAAGGAAAATTCAGTTCCTTCAAAATTCTTAAGATTTGATATATACGCTAACAAATTCTTGAAATAGTATCATAGACTGGTTTAGGCTGGAAAGGACCTTAACGATCAACTAGTTCCAACCCCATTGCCATCTCCAGTGGCGATGCCAGTGCCACTGGACGGGGTTGCTCCAAGCCCCATCCAGCCTGGTCTTGAACATTTCCAGGGATGGGACATCCACAACTTCCCTGGGCAATGTGTGCCAGTGCCTCACCACCCTCATAGTGAAAAAGTTCTTCCTGATATCTAATGTAAATCTCCCCTCTTCCAGTTTGAAGCCATTACCCCTTGTTCTATCACTACATGCCTTTTTACAAAGTCCCTCTCCAGCTTTCTTGTAGGACCCCTTCACATACTGAAAGCTGCTATAAGGTCTCCCCTTATATATATTTTTTTTATATTTTTATATATATATATGTATAAAAATAGTTCCATTTCATCTAACCTTGCCTTAAGGTACATGTCCAAGAAAAGGAGACTTTGGATCCAGTCACACCCACGCTATCTATTTTTTTGAGGAGCACACCTGCCCAGCAGGTTGCTGACCAGTGCCATCCTGCCCATCTCCTCTGATGCTGGGCTCCCACACGGCAAAGATGGCAACAAGCAGAGGGCTGGCAAACGAGCAAGATGGAGCCTGATCCTACAGCCCACGTGTTTGACAGCCCATTCCCACAGCTATTTTGTTGGTTTGGTTTTTTTCCTCTGCTGACTGGTTAATATAAAATGCATAACTAGGCTCTGCATCTGCCAATTATTTAAAAATAAAATAGCAATTAAAGGGGGAAGAAAAAAAAAGCATGAGAAACCTTTGACATGTTATCCTTCTTTGCTGCTGGGAGACAATTAACCAAAGTGAACGGGAGCTGTGGGAAGCCAACTAGCTATCTTTCTAAATGGCAATCATTGTCACACATTGCTGATGACATTCCTTTCTTCAGTTGGGATGTTTCATTTATTTCAATTAATAGACTCAGTTAAGCTGAGGAAGTATTTGCTTGTTTCTTTGTTTTCATACTTCTACTGTATTTTCAGTTTCTGGTGCTTGTCTCATCATTAATGTGTCTTCTATGACAAAGAAGGTCATTCCCTATTGGCTTACATGAATAGCGATGCATCATCTGTCTTTGTAGGACAGTGTGAGGTACTCAGCCATACCTGTCTGTCTTACTACGGTTTGTCTTGCCATCTGTCTTGTTCCCATGTGTAACATCTAATTAACACCTGTGGTAATTAATAATGCTCTGGGGTCTCTTCCATTATCTATTATTGGTTTCGGTAAGGATAAATCAGCACATTGAACACTAGGGGAACTGTAGTATCTAATGATGAATAACATAAAAAATGCCCTTACAGTTTTTAAATATTCATAAAATAGAAGTCAGGAACCATAATTTTTAATAGAAGATTTTGTCTGGTGAAGAAAATTATGTTTTATACCCTCTTTGTAGAGAGCTAACAGGGCACTGAGTAGCTGGGGGCCCCCCACACATAGGAAACAGTTACCTGAGCAGTTCCTGGTAACTGCCTTGAAGAAATAGTTGATTTGTTTTTTTGTTAAGTTTAATAGTTTGCAGGTTTTGACAGTGGAGTTTGGCCTTTTGAAATTGTCAATTTAAATGTATTGGTCTATACAAAACTGCAGATTAAAGGTTGAATGCAATTATTCTCCGTGGATAATTTCCATTAGAGCAAAACATTTAGTCCTCTAAGTTACAGAGCATGGCTTCTGCAACAAACTCTTTGGATGATCAGAAAAAGGAGTATTTCTGGTTTAGAAATCAGATTGGTTTCTGCTTTCTTCCAAAAGAATTAATTTTGGTGATTAAACAGACCTTTGCTTTTAGGCCCCCAAAATTGGGGGGGGTGGGAGGGGGTGTTAGGGAACGGGCGAGAAATACCAGACTGGCATCAAAATCCTTGCCGTGTGTGTATAACGTTCACGGAAGCTGGACTATCGATATCACTCTTCTAAGAGACGCACCCCAGAATTCGTGAAGAAATATACTCAGTGTTTGAAAGCGGAAATTCTCCTTCACAGATGTTTCTTTGTGATCAGTAACATTCGAAGATATGTTGTTCCGTTTGTTATTCCAGACACATTTGAGCTAGAAGCAATAAGCGCTTTAATTGGTCAAATCACACAATACAGCAATTAGGTATGTTGCTTAAATTCTATTGTTTCATCTAGGATGCCTGAACAGAACTTCAGGAAAACCTTGCCCTTCACTAGTGTGGGTAAGCTTTCCATAAGAATACCACAGAAGGGTTCTCAATTTGTAGTCCTCAAAAAGCTGAAAATATTGTACTAATTTAATTCCTATACTACTTACATATTCATGAAGGATCAGGTTTTCCATTGTAGAGAGATATTTCTTTTCAGTTTAGGTTATTTCTTTTTACAGAAAAAAAGGGCTTTCTTGTGCTGGGAGCTGTTTTATAAAAGAAAAATTACCTTCTTCCCATCAACTTTTCCAGCTCTTATGCAAAAGATGAATTAAATCTGAATCCATCTCAATTACTTGGGGACTGCATTTCATTTTAACTAATTGCATTTCATTACAGTTTTGTAGATTAAGTGTAGGGACTGCCACTCGTGACTTTGGACTTCACTGAGTTATACCTGCATCTAAGGGTTTCTGAAATAAAATAATAAAAATTGTCTTGAGGGAAAAAGAGGAAAAGATTTTTCTTTTCCTACCCTGTGTGTTGGCTCTGAATGCAAAATCTTGACAGGACAAGATGGACATAAATTGATTTTCAGGGAATTCCAATTAAAGGATTGTTGGGTTTGGGTTTTGGGTGGGTTTTTTTTTGGTTTTGGGTTTTTTTTTTCTTTGATTGTTTGTTTTGTTTTTGTTTTTGTTTTTCCTTTGGGGATGATCAAACACTGGAACAGGCTGCCCAGGGATGTTTTTGAGTCTCCATCCTTGGAGATACTCAAACGCCAAATGGACACAGTCCTGAGCAACCTGCTCTAATTGACCATGATCTGAGCGGCAGTTGGACTGTATGATCATGAAAGATGCCTTCCTACCTCAACGTTTCCATGTGTCTATGAATATATCATCAGGAAGAAAGCGTGGGACTGCACATGTCCAAACTGTGTGTTTACCATATGTATCATCTGCATCCTGGCCTGATTAGCCAAAAATGGTGAAAAACATGGGAAGAAGTTGAGAAAATGTTCCCAAAATTACTATATGCTTTCTGCCCTGATAGAGTTCAGTGTTATTTAGATGTCACAAAAAATAACGTGTAGAATATGATAAATATGAGAGGTGCCCATTTCAATGAGCTTACACAGCTAAAAGCAAATACTGCTGTCCATTAATTTCTTAAATGCAATCTGAAAGAGTTGTGTTTCTTTCCCTCAGAATTTACAATAAAGTAAGTGCAGTAAAAACAGATAATCCAAAAAGGGGATGATTGGGACATAGTATGACATTTATTTTTCAAATTTCATGCCTGACTTATGTTTTTATTCTATCCTCCTTTGTCATCATTTAATGTTTGAGATCATTTTAACCCTGGCTGCAGCTTACTGTTGTTTCCCCTCGAATTCTTTTTCTTTAACGTGTTACACACAGTCCTTCTCCCCACCTTTTCCATACCCTGTTGAAGCCTCTTACTGCAGCCTGAGAGAGAGAAATAGAGGTTATACAAATTTCCCTCTATCTAAGAAAATCAATTGTAAGCAAGAAGCAGAGTGCTGCTAGAGGCAAAACGTAGGTCCAGCCTATTGCAATGGGCAGCTATGTGTATTGGTGTGGGGGTTAAGCAGGCTAAGCTGGAGTCTGAAGGCTGTAGCACTAGGAGTGAAGCCTCATGCCATGCCATGCTATGCTGGCAATTCTGGGTAAAACGTCTGCAAGGGACCCCTTGCAGAAACTACTCTTCAGAGTTTTCCTCAGCAATTTTTCTTGGAGAAAAGCAAAGATAGCCTGGCCCGGGGCTTCCTTCCCATGGCACTTTTTCTTGGAGGCAGAAGGAGCGTGCTGGAGGCATTCAGGCGTTCTCCTTTTATTAATAGCTGTCTCTCCTATTTTGTTCATTACC
Source organism: Himantopus leucocephalus (assembly GCA_003993805.1). Classification (NCBI taxonomy): domain Eukaryota; kingdom Metazoa; phylum Chordata; class Aves; order Charadriiformes; family Recurvirostridae; genus Himantopus; species Himantopus leucocephalus. The sequence goes on from RSEF01000003.1 coordinate 1,986,765, forward strand.
AGAATGATGAGCCCTGTTGAAGCACCAAGTATAAATCCTTAAAGAAAATGTTCCTTGCACGAAAATAGCTACAGCAGAAAAGATTGTTTAAGCTTTATCATCAGCAGTTTAAATATGGCATTAGCTCTCCCTTCTTGGTGTGCAGAGGCTGAGCAGAGCTGGAATTGCGGCAGGTGGGAGATGCATTATCAGCTTTGGAGTTGGCTTAGACAGTAACAGCTCAGTGTGTGATTGTGCTGGGTCTCACCCCTGACTGATAGGAGTGGGGATACTGAAAATGCCTGATGATTTTCTGTATACAGTGTGTAACTTGTCGGGGTGTGTGCATGGGTGCAAGTTGTTACTAATTCTGCTCGGCTGTCCAAACCATTCTGTTTCTCATGTCTTTGCAAACTTTCTTGGCTGGTGCGTTGCTACAAACCCAGAGAAAGGGAAAATTCAAGGTCCGGGGAAATATTCAATTGTTAAGTATACTGGTGGGTTTCCTGACCTAGAAATACTTCAGTAACTAGCAATGATTTATTTATTTTTAAAAGAAAAATGATCTCTTGTTTTGTTTAAGTTACATATGAAAGAAAAAGGAAAGATAAAATAGAAAGAGAAGGCAGCACTTCTTTTTGCTGATGATGTGTTTGACGGATGGCTCTCTGAGGACCTGCTTGAACTCAGTGTTATATCAACCAAATGAAGATAAATCATTGGTGAACGGTTTTTGGAGTACATGGCCAAAATCAATTATGCTCACATGGAGATCTATTAATCTATTTCTTCCTGTTCAGTCTACCCAGCCTCTCTTAATGGCTTTTCATCATTCCAAACACAGGTTATCTTTTTTAAGTGATGGTACAGTTCCTGGTGGTTTGACTCAAAATCAGAGTTGTGCCTCATATGTGAGGAGTCCTTTAGCCCCTTCTCTATGCTCAGCCCAATTACCTTAACTCAGTTTCACACCATTTCTCCTAACAGAATGTCTGTCTACAGTAGTAAAATGGTGACACAAATATTATCCCCTTTCTGCAGTGGTTTGGGGGTTGTTGTCACCTTTTTTTCTTGGTAACACAGCAGCCTGACGAAGACTCCTTTAAGAAAAAGAAAAAAAACCACAAAACCTCATGCACATATGATGCTGTACAGTTGAAATAACTGCCATTGAAAAGTGATATTCAGAAAACCGTTTCTTTCTGTTGAACTATTTTCAGGGAAATCCAGTGGAGTTCAAAGCCAGACTGTATTAGATGCTCCCTGTTCCCACGGAAAGATAGTCCATTCATGGTCAATGCCTAATCAAAGAAGATAAGGGAGGCAGAGCAAGCATTGAAGTGAGGGTAAATCACAGCTGAGAATTAAGTCCACACCTTCTAAAATTTTGTCAGTTTTTAAATTATGAGGTTCCCTTATGTTTCTAAACCAGAAACATTTTCATGGTGAGCAGCTAACTCCACTCTACTTCTTTCTATTTAATATTTCATCATGTTAACAGTGTAAGAGGTTGTCCACTGATTATGAATATTATAAGTCAATCAAGCAGGTAGGCAAAGCATTCTGAATGAATAACAAATCTGAGCACAGGTAAAAGTTAATTTTCATTATATCAGTTAATGACTGGTATTAGAATGACCAACTAGTGTCTCCAGAGTAAAATATTGGCAGTTAATGTATGGAAATCCTGCCAGTGGACTCCAACATGGAATGGAAGCATGTATCAGTTGGATTCAATGATCTTAAGGGTCTTTGCCAACCTAAATGATTCTAAATGATTCTGTGAAATAGGTGGTATACTGAGATGTTGTGTTTATGGGGCTAAAAACATTACCATGATTGGCGCTGTGAACAATAGTACCAACACTTACTCTGACGAGATAAAAAGCAGTCTGTCTTCAGATGATTTTCATGGCTGTGCTCGTAAGTTCCAGGCAGGTGTACTAAAGCCTCTGAATCCCATATGAACGTAATTCCTGGAAGGATTCCCTGAAGGACAGGAGGCACTGAGGCATTATCATCTTTGCACTCAACTTTCCGTATTTTGCTCCAGGGTTAGATTTCCGGCATGTATCGGGAAGAACAGCTCTTCAGAGGCTTAACACTACAGTCTTTAAAGACAGCGGTTATGTTAAGTAGACCCTAAGGACAGGGAGAAATCACCTTAATTTTAAAAGGTGATGCTTTACAACTCCGTAGGTGGGCTTTCACTCGAACGTGCTTCCAGGCATCTGTCTGACCAAGACTTCTCTGGTTGTCCTATAAATATATGCTTGACATGCTAGTTTTTTCTTTCAGTAGCTGTATAGAGAATATAAAAAAGAGCTAAGTGGAAGCATCTGTGATCCTTCTCCCCATAGAGAGTGCATCTAGCCCCATGGCACGCCAGAGCTGCCGGCCCTTAGGAATTCTGATGATGCATATCATGTAGTTGCATTCGTAAAATGAGGGACCCCCATAGACCCCTCTAATCTGTTGAAGTTAATTAGCATCCTCATTCATATACCCTTACCAATTATTTCAGCCCTGGGCTTGAGCGCAGAGCTCCTGTCAGTAAAGCTTGATATACAAATGCATTACTTTGAGTCTTTAAGAACAGGGCATCAGTTTCATGGCTGTGAATTTCATTGACTTTCTAAGCAGAATTGCACTTATGTCAGTAATTCATTCAAAGCAAGTAGCCAGTGTATAAATCCTTAGTTCTGTGGTAATACCCACGCATACAAATTTAAACTGGATAAAATCTATAAGCCTGTAGGTGTTTTGGGTGAGTTTCCAGCTTTTATACTCAGCCTTTCTTCTGATGGTATTAATAAATGTTTGGGATTGTTGCAGCTGCAGTCATCTTCTGTAACATATTGATTAGTAGTCTATTGACAAAAATTGGTCTCTTTGTTAATAAGAAACAACACAGTGATTAATAGGTTATGTATGTTATACTGCGTGTACAGCCAGATATTTCAAGAGTAAGTGAAACATCCCACAAGATCAATAACGATGGAAATCAGAGCAGAATTCTCTAGCTCAGTCTTGATCATCTAGCAAAAAGTGATCCTACTATTTTAGGGAAGCGCTAAGTTATTTTCATTCTGGTGGTGGTATTATTATTATTATTATTGCATGAATTTGCTGGCTGGATTTTCTAGCCTGTAAGCATCAGGGCAACAAAAGTGTTTTTCTCAGATTGTACCATCAAGAATTTCTGATTCCAGATAAATCCAGTTTGGCAGAGCAAGCACTGAAACTGCCCCCAGCTCTCTAGCATGATTCAAATCAAATCCATGTTTGACGTGACTTCAGCGTGACAGAGGGGAAGGAAATCTGTTTTAAATATAGGAAAATGACTGCAGAATACATTCCATAAGGTAAACTTTATGCGGTATGAGGTATAAGGATTTGTTGTTTTTTATTAACATGAGTTCACATGGGAAAGGGATGTTAGTGAGACAGGTTATTTTCACACCTTTTTCAATCTGTCAGATAATACCACGGAGTTTGTTTTGGTTAGATTTCCAGTTTGTTTTCTCAATTTGCAGATGAAGAAACTGTTTACAAGTGTAGGAATTGAGCCCAACTTTTAATCTTGCCCAGCTTCACTCATCTTTTTTTGCTTTCCTTAACATAGGAAGAAAAAGGCAGAATCAACAGAAAGGAGTTAGAGCTCATGTGAGAGAAGGAGAAATTAAGGAATACCTTTTCTTAGCTGAAACCTGGCTTCAGTGAAGTATTAACTTCCCTGGCACATGTTAGGGCTGAATAGATCTATTCGTAGTAAATTCTAGCCCAGGAAAACTATTTTTGAACTCATTTGGTTTTTAAGGCCTATTTTTCATTTCCCTTTTGTTCTGTGGCAACATGCGTATTCGAACCTTTGCACAGAAGTTTCTGCTGTTCATGATACCATCCCTGTTTATGGGTAAGGCACTGAATGGACTTTTTTTTCCCCCATGACAGAATTAAAAGAGATTACAATACAGAGTCTGGCAATGATGCTTGGCGTTGCATTTCCAAAACTCTGTACCATTTTTGCTTTCACTGAGCCATATCTTCATGTGGTTTTCCCCCTAAATCTCTGTGAATGCAGCAGCCACAATACTACACATGAGTAAGGGTAGAGAAAACCCATCTGAGATGGCTCAGTGAAGACAAGTTTATTTCTTCCAAGCCATACAGAAGGACTAATAAAACTCACACTGACTTAACCAGAGTAGATTAAGGTCTACGGTTTGTGCCATGTTCAAGAGCTAGTCAAGTATTTTCAAACTAAGGATGGGAAATATTAGCTGTGCACTGAATGAGCCTTCTGTATTGAAGGTTGAAAGGGAAACAGTGACTTACACAGAGAACGGGTTTGCAATAATAGAAACCACCAAAGCCTATAGATTTTCTTTTGTGTGGTTTTCTACTAGAAATAACAGAAAACGCAGAGAAAGCATAAGCCCCCCTGTGCCCCAAGTTCAGATGGTTTTATGGTTATTTGGCACATGTGGCTCTATGTGAATTTAGTTGCCCCTTGGCCACAGTACTGCCCAGTCAATTTGGGACATATGCATGAAGGACTCCATAAAATCCTTTCAGTGCTTCATTGATCTTTTTCCCATTTCTATTTAATCACTTCTGTTAACTTACATGATGGCAATCCTCTGATGTGCAAAATTGCTCCCTACCTGGCATTAGTCATTGCAAGAGTATTTGAATGTCTCACCAGCCTCGAGCACATGGTTAAGAGGATAGAGCAGTATTTGGGGCATTCTTGTCTTTCTAGAGTCCCTGCTTTTCGCAGGTACCTCCGTCAGCCTGCATTTCAGCTGCAGACAAGGGATATTGTCCTGTATTTGCTGAAGTCAGTTGGTAAATCTTTTGTCTACAGTGATGTGAAAGACAAATAACACTTGAAAAAGCTCCGTTTGGTCGAAGAGGATGCAGCACTAGGTGCATTGTTAGGGGTAATTTAGGCCAGGCCAAACTGAATGAAAATGGAAATGGGGAATAAAGCAACACTTCATTCCTGCTCACTAATACTGTGCAACTCCGCTGACATTTAGTACAAGGATAATACTATAGAAAACAGAATATTATCTCCCTCATGTGCATAGAAAACATTCAGCATAACAGGACTTCCTCACATAGTCTGGATTAGAACCAACATATGGAAGACGGTACAAAGACTTTATAAAACTACAGTGTAACAACAGGTGAACAAAACCAAAGGGCTGATGTTTTTTCTGAGCACCACCCAGCATTTCCAATCAAATAAATAACCTCAGCTGCAGTGTTACCCACTAAGCCACTGCTAAGGGGTTCCCTGGGGAGCCACACCAGTGTGCATCACCTGGCTGTGCTGATGAGCTCATTATCACCTTCAGCTGGCAGTCCTCCCACCTCTGCCTTGCCCTTGCCTGGCTTCACTCACCTTTCAGCAGCTGAAGAGAGCTTTTCTCCTGTTCTGCCTGTGGGATACTTGTGTTCTTGGTCTGCACAAGCTCTATTTTCTCATGGCTGCAGGATGGTAATTGCTTCTCTGTCAGTGCAGAGGCCAGGTAGGAGTCTGTCGGCTGAGTTAGCCTTTGTTTACGTGGCTGGTTTGGGGAAAGAGCAGGAAAATAGTGCTGTACCTTTGACATAAACATGAGAAAAGTTATGATGTGACTGTGTATGTTTATGATTTATGAAGTTTAATTTAACATGCTGTGTATTTGGGTGTGCTGGGGGTTGTATCTATGCCATCAGGCTTGTAATTGTTTGATTTGTTAAAACATTTAAGTCTCTTTTAAAGACCAGCTAGAAAAGACTGTATGCTTTCAGCTGAGCTGTAGTGGTGGTGTCTTAAATCCAAATCAGTATGCCTCAATGAACAACAACTGATAAACTTGCTTTCTCTTGGAGTACCTGTGAGAAGGATGGTCCTTTAATATGTGGGGGGAGGTGGTGTCTGTTGGTTTGTTTGTTTTTTTTTTTTCCCCACATGTTGATAATGGAGGACTGAAGGAAAGAGATGTGTTTACAATGTGAATTAGTTGTGGTTTGGGCAGAAAGGTCTCTCTTGTCTGATTGAACAAGTATGGAAGCACTACGGCTCAAAACCCAGTTGTCAGTTTTTCTTACTATTCTTGGGTTCTATCTGAAGGCTTTTTTCCTGCATAGTAACCATAACCAGAATTTAAAATGGCTTAACTTGCTAGCAAAACAAAATATGAACAGTTTGCATGCTTTGCAAAAGTACTAGGCAGTGGCAATTCCAGTCTAACGAGCTGAACTAGGTATGATGGTGGATTGGTTTCTAGAAGGCTTTGAATTGTGTTAATGGTATTCTTGGCAAAATATTTTAATCTTCCTAAAACACTTATCATATGTTGTTTGTAAATAAATAGTAAGTAAATATATGCAAGCACTTGTTAATATTTTCTTTCTCTGCATTAATTGCTTATCAAATGGACCATTACTGGTTTCTGTTTGCAGTCATTTTTAATGTGAAAATTATTTCACTAGTCTGAAAGTTAATAATAGCTTTAGTGAAGCTGTTACAATCAACAGAATATGTATTTAATGGCTTGTCGGGATCCAAGTCAGAACAGCTAAAGCTTTGGTACAGAACCAGTGCTAGTGTGGATTTGTATTAAAAGCTTGTTTTTAAGACACCTATCAAAAATAATGTACTATAAAAGCAAATTGGTAGGTGCGTGGTTAGGTACTATTTGAGTTCAGAACTTTAGTATTTAACCTATTTTTTTTAATAATAAGCTGAGGTTTCTTTAAAACAAAGATCCCTTATCATAAAAATATTCCTCATTAACACTTTAACCTCCCCTCCTACACTACAGAAATCATAAATCTAAGCTACTTCTGCTTTGAAAAATAAATTACAAAAATAAACAAAGGTCAGACTTAAAATACACTCCTAGCACCTTGTGCTAGTTCCAGATCTGTGGTTCTGTTGTTTCCTATTCTTCCCATTCTGTTGAGAATTATTGTATAGCTTCCATTCCTTTTTGTCTTTTTTTTCTCAACATAAATATCTACAGCCCTTTTTTTCCCCCCAGAGGAAAAGCCAAATGCCAAGCTGATACATAATTACAAATACACCTTGCAGTATTCCATTAAGATTATATTTTATTAAAAAAAACCCCTCAAAATCCCAAAGCTATCATAGCTAATGATGCTTGATGCCTGCTGATTGAAATTATGACTAACAGAATAATAGCTTTTACATGTACTTATTTAGGTTGTCATCTCATGTAATCAGGTATAAGATATGTGTTTAACTTTGACCATGGCAGTTTCTTGATGATCAGCTGTGTATGTTAAAGTGTCATGAGATTTTGGAGAAAACATTTGTAACAACAATCTCTTAAACTTAATTGCCCATTGATTCCTAACCTTTTTCTCCTAGTGCCCAGATTGAAGAGAAACATAATGGAAACACTAAGGAAACTAATGTACATGTAAGCAAAATAAGTAAAAACTAGTGCTATTTTTCACTGTCTTACCGTATAAGAACCAATGTTGAGTTTCTCTGAACAGGAGTGTGTCAGAGAATCATAGACTGGTTTAGGTTGTAAGGGTCCTTAAAGATCAACTAATTCCAACCCCACTGCCATCGCCAGGGACACCTTCCACTGGACCAGGTTGCTCCAAGCCCCATCCAGCCTGGTCTTGAACACTTCCAGGGATGGGACATCCACAACTTTCCCTGGGCAATGTGTGCCAGTGCCTCACCACCCTCATAGTGAAAAATTTCTTCCTGATATCTAATGTAAATCTACCCTTTTCCCATTTGAAGCCCTTGCCCCTTGTTCCATCACTTTATGCCTTTTTACAAAGTTCCTCTCCAGCTTTCTTGTAGGCACCCTTGAGATACTGGAATGCTGCTATAAGGTCTCCGTGGAGCCTTCTCTTCTCCAGGCTGAACAACCCCCAACTCTCTCAACCTGTCTTCATAGGAGAGGTGCTCCAGCCCTCTTACCTTTGTGGACCTGCTCCAAGAGGTCTGTGTCCTTGTTCTGAGGACTCCAAAGCTGGATGCAGTACTCCAGGTGGGGTCTCGCCAGAGCAGAGTAGAGGGGCAGAATCACCTCCCTCAACCTGCTGGCTATGCTTCTTTTGATGTAGCCCAGGATATGGTTGACTGCCTGGGCTGCAAGCGCGCATTGCTGGCTCACGTTGAGGTTCTCATCAACCAACACCCTCAGCTCTCTGCTGTCACTCACACACTCAGGAACTTCTCTCTGGTCCTTCTCAAACTTGACAGAATCCTTCTAATACCTTGCAGTTATTTTACTGTTAAGTCTCGCCTCACTTAAACCAAAAATAGAGAGAGAAAGCTGAGATCATGGGCAGATGGTGACTGTTTGAGTAGTACCCTAGGGGGAGGCAAGGTGAGCTTGTGTGGGATGCAGCTGTAAATGTTTGCAGCACTTTTAAGAGATGCAGCAAGGTGCAGTGTCAGAAACTGAGACATCCTCAACACTTAGTGGTCCTGGAAATCCCTATGATGGGTTAGTGCTCAAATTCTGCTTAAAACTTCCTTCAGTGATGTGTGTTCTACCTTCCTTTTGCTGTGTTATATTGTAAGTGCCTTTTTGTGTTTTGGGGGGTTGATGAAGCTTTGATTGTATGTGTTTGTTTATTTCTCTGGTACAATAGGGCTTTAGAGTGCCTAACAAAGCACAGAAAAATGCATCTAGGTGCTGACAGCTGTGGTATGATCATAATAGTTTTGTTATCTCGTTAGGAGGGCACCAAGTGTTTTGGATTCTGCCCTAAAATTTTTAATCCACATTCACACTTTGCTTTGGATGCCAGTAACATGCCAGTGTGTTAATATAGCCAACTCGCTCTCTTAAGGCTCTAGGAAGGCTTCAGGACATGCCTGGTATGCGGTGCGAGTCCCACCTTCAGCAGCAGCCAGCCCAGTAGGAGCCCAGCAGCAGCCGGAGGTACTTGTTTTAGGGAACCTGCCTGTGATTCAGTGTTTGTATGTGCAGAGGAGGGATACGTGGGACTAAGCAGGGATCATCTGGATGACTGATCTCGGGCCCTAAAAACTGCAGACAATCATGCAGTTGATGTCTGTGATTACAGGTAGAAGGGCAAATTAATGCTGTGCTTTTTCCTTGCTTTTACGTAATTGCTCACAAAAATAGTTTCATCTTTGTCTTGATGACCTCTTATGATAGTGAAATGGGGTTAACTCAAAAGATCCTACCACCATGCAGGTACCACTTAAAGAAGAATAAAGGAACATTGTAACAGATGATGGAAATAGCTGAAAGGGAGGTTTGTTGGAGAATAATTTCAAAGGCTGAATTTATTCTGTTTGGCAGGAGACAAGAAACAGTCCAAATGGACAATGCAAAACAATGAAGGTCAGAGGAGAGCATTTTGCTATATCAGCATCCTTTGATGCTTTAATGAGCATTTTCTGATTATTCATCTAAATATATAATACCTTAAGCTGATTTTACTTGCAAATATAGTCCCCCTTCCTGAGTCAAATGTGCCAGAGGACTCTGCAGTTCACTTCCACAGAATTTCATGACTCTTACTAAAGTCGTTGTAATAGTGGCCTTTACTTTTACAATAAATCCCAGGCATCAATTATATACTTAGAAATGTAAAAGACATTATTTGTGAATATGGAGATGATAATACAGACATATTTTTCCCCAAAAAAGAACTTTGTATGCAGGTATGGGTAGTGACTTTCAGGGACTGAGTTAATGAAGTACTTGAATCTGTACTGGAGCAGGATCTGGTCTGGTGCTGCCTGTTACTTATATAGGAGATTTAAGGTGTACAAAAGGTTTACTTTTCTTTAGTACCCCTGATATTGCTGGTAGTCAAGCCCAGCATTTCCCAAATGGGAGCTTGGTTCTCAGCTCACCTTAATTTCCACTACTACCTGCCCCCACCCCCCCATACACCGCAGGCCTGAGGACTTAACACACTTCACCTGATGTAAAATGCTGTTCTGCAGGAGCTTGGCTCAGCCTTGGCTTTGAACCTCCACCTCAGCAACTAAAGAGCAATTGGCACTTGATCTCAGGAATATGGCTGTCTTAAGGGAGGATAAAACGTGCTTCTATCTGGCGTTGATGGTGCTCTGTTTTAACTGGCAGCTGAAGTTCAGACATCTCTAGGCTCTTTCTCGCGAATTAATTCTGGGCTATCACCCTCACTGGTATTTTCTTCTTTCTTTCATTTTTAAAAATCCAGACTAGTTACCTTGGCTAACATTCTTTTCTGTGTTAGAAAAATCTTAACTAGCCTGATTATCTAGTTGTGTTAATTGTGGGCAGTCTCCTCTGTGCACAGGCAGTAAGAGGGTTGTACTGAAGCTCTTTACCTGCAACCCAAAACAAGTCAGTGATTAAGAGCCAGTATCCTTGAAATTGGCCTTTCTGCTCCCTGAAATTGCGGTTTCCATGTCATATGCTGAGATGCAGGAGGCCGGGCCCCATCAGCATCAATCATGCTAGTGATTTGAGACATGGGCTTGCAAGTGTAGCTAGTGATCTACAGAATCTTTCTGAAATCATTACTGCTATGTTAACTTTCTTTGATGGAAGGCCAATATTTCTGCTTTCCCTCAGAAATTATTATCAGATGGAAGGAATAAATCACAAGAGAAATTTTTGCATCAAAGCTGCTGAAGCCAGCTGTTATGTGAAATTCAGAGACTATCTACTTCTGTGGCATGGCAGCGAAAGCTGTGTTATCCAAATGCGATGGCGGTTTGGAAAGACAATTACAGAATCATTAGCTCAGACTTTCAGCTGTTTGACTGATTTATTTTCTGGTAGGCAGTTAGTAGATTAATGAAGTAGCAAGCAGCTTGTAAATCCTTGGCCTTTTGGAACTTATCTCTGATTCACATAACCATGACTGTAACTTAGAGAAACTACGCTTTCATTAGCAGTTCTCGCATCTGGATCATCTTTGTCCAGTCTTACAGCTTATTCCTTGATTTTTGTTACCCTGTTTGAATCTGATAGTTTGAATAGCTAGGTTTAGATTTAAATACTTCATATTTTGTAGAACTATCTGAGTTTGGTTGCTTTGTTGCCAAATAATTGCATATAGGTTAGTATCAACTTTATTGCAATAATAGCAATATTCCTCTCGGATCCGTAATCATACCATGGCACCTTGTAGGGCTTATTTCCTCAAAGCTTTCAGTTCGATCAGAAGAGTTCTGTGCAGAGCATTGCTGTCCAGGTTTCACTGCTACAGCGAGCTGCATCAGTCTCTCCAGAAGTGCAAAAGGGCTGTGAAGTCACTTTAATCGTGCTCCTGAGGATTTCTAAAGAGCAGTTACAACAAGGTCTGTTCCAGACTCTTCTCTCTGGGAGTGAAGTGCTCCCAGCTCTGGCTGAGCTGAAGCGTTGGTGTTTTATAGCTCTGGGATGAGGGAGGACTGGGACTCTGGCTGGCTGAACAGGGCCTTGCAATCCTGAAGGGAGTAGATATAGGTCTTCTGACTGGAAGCCTTTCCTCCCCCAAAATGATGGTACATCCACTGAAAAAGGTGGAGGTAAGTATTCCTCCTGCATCACAGGGAGAGTGGATTGATCTAGCTTTTATGTTTCCATGTATGGCAATTCTTTTCAGGTGTAATAATTTTAAGATCGTCAAGATATTAGCTCCTAGACTGCAGTCTGCTGTTAACAGTAGCTACAGTATCTCTTATCCAGGGAGCAAGAATTGTGTATGCAGTGCAAGTTCCCTTTATAAATGAAAGAATTCTGCCGATTTGAGTTTATCCTTGGGATTTAATAGGTGTCCCCAAAACAAAGTAGATGTCTTGGGCCTTGCGCGGAATCGTGCCATTGTTAATAACAGTAGTCTTAGCCTCTCTGAAGACCTTCTTGTAACCCTACAGAGCAAAACTGATACTGCAAGTCCTTTGTATGGATTGCTTTCTTTCACTGTGCTCCAAGGCTGCAGCCAACAGGTTTCAAGATTGCACCCTGCTGACATTTTTCCAATTTCATGTGGTAAAAATACAGACTTCCAGATGTAGTAGTACAGGAGGAGGTATAAAAAAACCTGTCAGATTCCTGAAATCTCCAGACTAAAGGAGTTAAATGTTTCAGAATGAGGACTAAGAATGTTTTTCTTGATTAAACTGTATCTGTTGCTCTTCTGGTGTGTAAATCATATTCTGCATTTCACTATGCTTAGTGTCAGGGTGTTTACATGCTACTGATGTTTACTGTTGTCCCATTTCCCATCAAGTAAGAGCAGCTACAATCTGAAATCTTGAAATGTCCTCCCTGTCATCTTTAGGTAGTAGCACACTTTGCAGTATAGGGAATTTCTTGGTTATGAGCTTAAAATCAATTATTTGAGTGAGTAGTATTAACCTGAGGATTATATTCAGGGTAAAAGGGTGTGTAAAATAGTGTTTTTAGAGATAAAGTAGTTGGTACATGGCTTCGAGTAATTCACTTTAAAATGTGACGTGTTTTTGTGGATTCTGTGGACTGTTTTGTGTTGATGTGTTGATCTATTTGGAGATCTATATTATCGGAAGAGTTGTACTGTGTGGTTTATGTAGAATTAAATTATATCCACTTTTATGGTGGAAACTATCAGCAATGAGAGTGACCCCTTTCCTCCAGCTGATATTAAAAATGTGCTTTGATATGATGGGGATTACGCAAATACTGTGATTTTTATAAAAGCTTGAAAGTAGGTGAGGTTCTGCTGCTCTGGCTGAGAAAATATATTATTTAACGTAAGAAACTATGCCTGGCACTATTAAGAGTGTTGGTTGCCTTGAATTCATTTGAATTCTTTATCATGACAGTTTGTGCTACTAATGAGGTGCTATTGGGAGTGAAAGCCATCTTGAAGACTTGCTTCATCAGCCATTTTGCATGGTAATGAATCCCCTTAAAGCTTGGGGCCATAGGATTTGCCTTTCCCTCTCTTTCCTTGATTGAGACCCCTCACTTGGGCAGAAGCTGCAATTACAGAGCTTTGCTTGAAGGGACTCTACTATACTCTACACTTATCTTGTGGGTGTGGAGTTGGAATAAAACCACTTTGGGGAGGAAAATGCATACACTTTTTCATTTTAAAGTTGCTCAGAAGAGGATTTTTCAACCACTTAACTTTAAAGCAAATGCAGGAGAAAATACTTTAGTAATATGAATTTTATATATATATATCATGCAATATCATCCATGCCATGCCATCTTTTCTCCCAAATCCATGCTTCTCCTAGCTTGTACTCTCATATGGCACGTCCAGCACATGTGGGTTCATGTCCAAAAAAGCTGGGTTCATTTCCCTTCTAAGTAATGCCTTCCATTCTCGGCTGTTTCCCTGAGGAGGATTGCACAATACAGTGTGGCAGAATGTGGTCCTAAAAGAAAAGCCTTTTCCCTATGGCCCCGGTCAATACACCATGCAAAGAACAGCTAGACATTTAATAATTTGTCAAGCTTGTCTGATAGGCTGTCACGTTTAACTCTTCCATCAAAATGGGTTTTGCGTTTTTGTGGGGTTTTTTGTTGTGGTGGTTTTTTTTTTCCCCCCAACACTAATAAAAATCAGGCTTTGCAAGGCAAGGGGTATGGGGCAGCTCTGCATAGCACTAATACTAGCAAGAGCAGCTCTCATGAATGTGTAAGGAAAAGATCTTTGGCATTGGATTACAGCAGCACCATCACAGTGATCTGTATTGCTCCTTATCTGTTTTAATATTCCCTCTGAGTGCACCAGACATGATAACTAAAAAGCAAAATGAGCATAAAGCAGCATCTTGCCTGACAACAGCCCTACACTGTGCCCACAAGCACTAGCTTGAGCCTGCAAGCTCTTGTCTTTTTCCCTCCTGAGACATTAACACGAACCATGGTGAGCAGCGGGTTACTCAGCTCCTGGTCAGAGGCAGGTCACCTTTCCCCGTGTCCCACTCAAAGCCAGTAAATGAATGAGGCTGTTTGCATTTTTTTATTTTATTTTATTTTTTTATATAACAGACAGGACACAGTTTTCAGTGCATTTTTAGTTGCCCCACTCTTACTTGTTGAGCTCACCTTGTGATGTGATTTGCAGGCTGATTCACTTGCTTCTGTTTCTACATAAAAGATATGAATGAACTACCTGATATAATTAAAGCCTGGAGTATGGATAGCCAGACTAAAGAGGCCTTCAGGGTTATTGCAGCTGAGCTGTAGCATTCGGAGGGTGTTGTGCTGTGTCAGCACCTGAGATTTTATTATCAGCCGGTATCATTTGATTCAGCTACATTTATTTCACCGGGACTCTAAAGATGTCTGCAAACCGATATCTGGCCTTAGATGTTAAACAAACAAAAATCTGTCTTCTGATCAAGATATGCTGCTGAAGTACCTATTTTTTTTTTTACCTCCCACTTCCAGTTTCAAGGGTTTTTTTCCTCACAAAACCTCATCATAAATTCTCTCTCTACCCTTCTCCCTTTCCATGCAGAGGAGGAGCTTTATTTATTTTTTATTTTTAAAGACAGCTATCACATTGCCTGCGTAGGAATGAATCGATTCAGGAATGTTTTTAAAAGAATCACTGTTTTTCTCTAAACAGGAAGCAGATCAAGGAACATGCAAGTATCCCTCATAAAAATCATTCGACTGAAGTTAATGAATGTGTGTATGGGGAGGAGGGTGGGAATCAATCAGCCACGTGTGATAAATGATACAGAAAGGTATCATGCCGGGAACTCCCAACAACTTTCAACTCAGATAAAAAAAAGTCAAGCCGTGATTTAGCCCCCAAATCTTATCAGATGTTGGTAGAGATGAAAGTTGAACCAAACGCTTCTATATAACCTGTGCTTGAGTGGAGTAAGATTTACAGACAAAAATATAGTTTTGAGGCGGGTTGCAGGGAGGCTCTAAAGAAACCCCAAACCTTCAGCTTTTCTGTAGAGACCTTGTCAATGCAAAATCTGTATCTGTTGAGCTGGAAACCTGAAACTTCTGGCTGGTTGGTTTTCTGTAGCTAGAAAAATCTTATAACGTTCCTTAAATTGTGGGAAAACTGAATGCAATTTTCCATGGAGTGGAGGAGGTTGTGATTAACTCCAAGATGTACTTGCCCCTAACCTAAAAGCATTTGTCGCTTGTTTTTGTTTTCCAAACAGTTGCTCCAAAATGAAATGCCAGGTTTGGGTTGGTTTTTGTTTTGTTTGAGGTTTGTTTTGTGGTGGTAAAAATTACTGATTTGCTATGCGAATTGCTTTTGAATTCCTGCTGTTCACGTTTTGTTCACATAATACTAGATTTGAATAAGTATGTGTCCCTTGATAACAACAATAAGGGAAATTTTTACTCCTAGCTGCAAGTCCCTTCATTCAGAAGTGCTTTTTAATTGTGAGGGGCTTCCACTAAATGAAAGATAGCTCGCATTAATGTCTATGTGGAACAGATAATTGTGTTTAATATTCAACCTTGCCTACCATTGAACTGCCGGAACCATCAGGGAGAAACATGAAGTCTGGTTGGAGCAGCTGAGCTCAGCTTCGCAACCATTAGAAAACAACAACAAAACAAAAAAAATCGCCAAAAGTTAGGGGGACCAAAAGCATTGCCATCTGCATAGCCTCTTCCTCAAAAGAGCAGGTGAAATTTGTCTGTGGTAAAAGAACAATGTGGGGAGAAAGGAAACATTGCGAAGACATGGCTGGTTTTCTTCCTAATTGAGGAACAGCAGGACTACAGTAATTTTTCCCAGTCCTGCTTGCCTCAGGGTGAGGGGGTAGAGCGGCTACTTGTTTCCATGGAGATGCATTTTTAGCAGGAGGACTTGGCCTGTATGTCTCTGAAACAGCAAAGAAGCCCATTTCCTTCACCGCTCTTGGAAGGACGTAGCGGGTACAGGGGTAGCTTTCATCCTAAAGCTTGAGGGGGCTTGGGATGTTAAAGTCATTACCAGATTGGGATTTTTACAGTGTAACTCACAGAAGTCATAAATATCCCTTCACATTTGGAGCTGCAAAAAAAAAATCTAAGCATGAATCTTCAGAACAATTGTGTGGCCTTATAAAACAAGGGAAATGCAGCAGATGGGAAAAGTCTTGTAAGTGTGTAACAAAAGTGGCTTGTTGGCTTGGGATTTCTGGGAACATGTAGTCTTGAAGTCAAGGCCCTTTGAGAAGAGACCTAGGCAGCAAGGTAAAGGATGGGTAGATTGTAGCAGCTTTCGTTAAAGATATTGTTGATCTTGGGGTTCTCTTTAAAACTTCTGGTCCTTGCATCTTATGAAACGAACGGGGCAATCAGCTTATTAAAATGCATTGAAACAAAAGGAAGATGATTTTCCTTGTCTTCAGTATGAAATAGCTGCAGCTGTGTTCTGGATCTGAGATTACAGTATCGATGAGACTTGAGAGTCTGCTCCCATGGAAATGAATGGAAGTCTTTCTGTTGGCATTAGTACGAGTAACATCAGGCTAATGAAGCTAATAACTTGCTCTTACGCTTGCAAAGTAAATAAATCCAAATCAAAGCTAAAATTTGGATGGATTTTTCAAGGCAATAGCATTCTGGATATCCACTGATCCTTCATGCTAAATTTGAAGTTCTTTCCCTAAAGTAGGTATAAGAGAAATAAGAGAAAAAAAAATAATCAAGTTTATTTTGGGAGGGAGGTTGGGGCAGGGTTTGGAAGGAGCTTATAGTCACTGAGCTCTTCATTTGCAACAGTTGCTTCCCTGTTGCCTAAATATTTCTAACTGATTGAGCTTGAGGCAGAAGCTCCATGTTGGGCATTTAAGCCCAAAAGGCTTAAATGAGGAGAATAGCAAACGTAGACAAATCTGATACAGCACTTTATCATGCCTGACAGCATTAACAACTGGCAGAGAAATCTAGCCAGGGTTCTGCCTAAATATAGCAGGTCTTAAGTGCACGTTATTCAGGTTTTCCATGTCAGGATAAACCCAAACAAAAACAGCCCCCAAAGGAGTCACTTGAATTTCAAAATACTTATTTTGCACCTTGTACTAATTTATGTGGCCACATTTGTGCTGCCTTAAACAAAAGTTCAATTTCAACCATCTTTCAGCTCCCAAGTAACTTTCAAAATCCTTAGGTAGCATCTTTTTTAAGGAAATTGTAGGAAGAATGAGTACTTTACAATGCTTCACACTCCATCTGCAATGTTAGACCCCAGCAAGTGTCATCTTTTCCCAAGTAATAAGGAAGGCATGCTTTCAAGGACTACACTTCCAAATTTTGCATTTTTTAAAGTATAATTACCAACAGAGAACTATATCAGAGACCTATTCTTCATCTTTAATTATTTAGGAGAGAGACTAGCATCAGCAGGAGCCTAAGCAGAGACCCAGCAATTACATAGCAGTTGCTAGGTCCAGTATCTACTGTGGTTTGTTCACAGGAAACAAGGCTTGAACACTATCAATTACAGATGTATCCGCAGGGTGTTCAGGACAGCTTTTAACAGGATGTGACCCCTTCTGCCTAGGCAATGAAGCTGTTTCAGTTGGCAGTAAAAAGAAAGCCGCTCTTGGAATAAAGTAAAATTTTACTTTTTCAGATGCAGGAAGACTCACTCTTGGGAGGTCCCTTGCCTTCTCCTTAACTACTTCTTGCTAAATTTCTTATCTTCTTTGCAAACTATCCCTTCCTTAGTCCCTGATCCCAGTGAGGTCACAAATCTGCAGCTGTGATTTATATAGGTATAGAGCTGCAGTCTGTTCAGGAGATGCTTACTTATAGCCTCTGTGGGGACTAGCAATCCCAGGAAAAGGAAGGGTCTTTTAGACAAATCACGGCAGAGTTTTTATTTGGAAACAAGTCAGAAATTTGTGATAAACCACTATCTAAATATAAACTATCAGAAAGCCCTAACTGAAGGGGGGTGTGCGGGTCTAAATTTTGTGGTACAAACCAGTATCTAGTTGCAGCAGGGTTAATGGTGTCAAGAGGGTATCTGCATTAGCTTGCTAATTATTTAATTCATCTAGATGTTAAATGTGTAATTTTTTATGTTAATTGGGCATATTTCTGGCAAGGAAAACAAAACCATCCGACAGTGACATTTAGTGTCATTTGAATCTGGCTAATGTTGAAGTAGTAATTTCCGTTCTTGTACTAGGGCAGGCTGAAAATAGAAATATTCAGACTCTTTGTGGTTTGGTAGCGATTCACCCCTCTTCATCCACATTCCACAACTGCAGGGCAGAGACAGGCAGAACTTTCTCTGCTCTGGCTGGTAGGCCCATGCCACCACTGTCCTTTCATTCTCTTCTAATGCTGAAAATACAAGGATACATTCTTTCTCGTCACCTTCCCTCTGCTCTCCATTTTGCACTCTCTTGTCAGCTAGAAGGATTAAAAAAAACACACAAACCACTGCCCCCCAAAAACCACCAAACAAAAACCAAACTGTAATTTGTCAAAACCCATATCTTAATGATTGTGTTTTGTCTGGCTTACTAGACTTGGCTTTTACATCACGTTATTTTAAAGCAATTCCTCAGCATTTGCTAGAATGTTAAACTTGGTGGAGATCTCAGGAAAGAGAGCTCCCTCATTTTAGTAATTGAATGGCAACAAACCAAACCATTGCTTTTGCTGCCACTTTCATAAGAAGAAAATAGCACAAGGTGGCTAGCACATAGGTTTGTTTGCAGGACACGAACTGCAGAGAAAGATTAGTTGATCTGAAAGCCTGAGACACAAATGATGGATGATTTTCATCTCTGATGCTTTGGCTCAGCAAGGCACTTACACACGTGACTAACCTTAAAATACCTTGGAGAAAACCACTACTCCACAGAAGTCAATATAATTGAGCTCTGGTTCCTTCAGCGCAGGCAGTGTATCATCCATTGCGTGCACTAGTGTTCCTTGCCAAACAGCAGCCTAAACATACCATATTGGAAGAAGTGTACTTTGTGTTGTAAATTGGTGTGTACATGGAGAGATTTATCTACACTCTGAACTATGGGGAGGGAAGAGAATTTTTGTAGTCTATGATATCTTAGAAGGTTACGAATATTCATTCAGCAAACTAGGTAAGAGCCTTTGGTGCTGTAAAGGAGCTTTGTTTCATTGATTTCAATGGTTCTGTGCTAGTTTGCTGAAGGACAAGATAATCTTTCAAATCTTCCCCTGCCATTTGCTTCTTATTTTTCCCAAAAGCTACTCAGAGCAACCAATGGGAACAGCAGAGCCTGAGTTATGCCTCTGATGTAGACAGCGGCCCATGAGCGGCTGACAGCACAGCCCTCAGTCCCAGGGCTGAGTTGGAGGGTAGTAGCGTTGTCCAAGAACCAACCAAGTAGGGTCCTGGGAGATCTGCAGTCCACTTCTTTCTGTATCAGCCAGTGCCACTGACTCAGCCCTTGGCATCTGAGTCCCAATACCAAGTTGGGCGCCTGTGTTTCCTGCCTTGGAAAAGTTGTTTCTGGTGTCAATAAGACTCATAAATGTGTTTGAAATCCAGAGGCATGGGGTGTGTCCTATGCATGCAGAATAACGCAAATACCAGCATTCTTTCATTAATCAAAAGAAAGTACTCCAGAAAGAGGATATATGAAGTCTTGCCTCTCTCCCAAGTAGAAGTGCTTGCCTACAGCTTGACTTACATGTGTTGGAGAATTACAGCCTAGAACTATTGCTTCTTAACACCTCATTTGTCTTTCTGGTTATGGGCAATTGGATTGCTCTCTCTTAAAGCAGACAGTAGCATTGTCTACTTTTATATAATGACCTAAAGGACACACTGAGAAAGTGGGAGACTTGAAGCTATCTCTCTNGTTTTTTTTTTTTTTTTTTTCATCTCCAGAAGTGTGTCTTACAGGCACCATAATAAATCATCTCTTACCACCATGCTGCAAGGAGTGCAAGAGTCAAGAGGACAAATGAGAGAGCTGGACTAAGAATACAGGAGTATAACTCTATATTCTGATGACAAAGGTACTTGCTAGGAGGGAAGCAGCTCTGGGTTCTGGACTCGTCGCTGGCCTAAGTGTACCTACAGAGAAACCAGTGTTCAAACTGCAATGATAGGAGTGGAGGTAAAGTTATGTTGAAGCTAGCAGCTGTGGAAAACGCACCCAAAAGGGACATTTGCATTACATACACAATATGCATAGTTTGAGACAGCGATTTAGACAACTAAGAAGCTTCATTTTTGAGCTAGCATTTACTGGTGAGTTATTGACTGTACCTATACCTCACTGAATAGAGCTCCAGCTAGAATAATTTGTTTGCTATTGACAAGTACTGAGGTTGAAGTAAATTAATTTAGTGAAGTTCATTGATTTTTTTCACCACTTATGAAGAAGAGAGGTAACATTATCTAGATACTGCAATCACAAGCCTTCTCTTGAAGGGTCATATTCTACTTTCTCTGAAGGTAATTCAAGAAAGATAGCTGTATGTGTATTTGCTGAATTTTCCCAAAGAGGAGCCAGTTCTGTCACTGCACTTAAATTAAGGGTGACTTTTTCTAAAGGATTAAACCTTTTTGAAAATCACGGAAGTTATAGAGATTACACAAACTTAACAGAATGAGCAGTCAGTCTGTGAGTAAAAACACTAGGAGCAGGTATTTTACAGCTTCAAAGGGTGTTTGTGTTCTGTCCCTTGCCTAAAAATATGGTGTAATCAGAACTACTATGGAATTAATCTCAACATGTCTAAGAGAAACGCTGCTTGTAAATTATGACTTCCGAGCCTCCAATATCTTTCTAGCTAGAACATGACTCGGCTGTAGGAGGTAAGATAAGGTACCCATGGGTAGACAGGGGTCCAGCATAGGAGGGAAACGACTGGTGCTTCACTGAGTGCCTCTTCCTATGCGGCACTTAGCCTTAACTCTAAGGTTGTCATGTTCCCATCACTATCTTTTGTTGAATGTTGCTACCAGATTGATCCTCCTCCCGCAGTTCATTTTGATATGCCAGAATAACTGTCTTTCTGCTGTGATAGTGAAATGCAGTATTTTGTGTAAGGGCAGTTGCATTCTCTGAGCAGAGTTCAGTAAATTTGGTTCCTGCTTCATTTATACTCTGGTGCTGCATAGGTGTTGCTCTCAAAAAGCCAGCCTCTTTCCTTACTTCTACCCTGAAATCCCCTCTGGTCAGCCAATCATGCTATTGTAGTGATAAAATAGATTCATTATTTAGCTGTAGGTATGTCAATTATTGTTATTCTTGATTGGTCTAGTTCTTTTCATTATTTCTCTTCTGAGTGGGATTAAAATTAGCCAGCTACTGAGTGGTTCCTATATCAATAAAGGTGGAGAAGTATTTATGTACAGAATAAATGCAGCTTTGCCCAAATAATAAATCGGTGGAATGGTCATGTGAGCTAAGCATGTGCAAGTGGTTAATGCCAAGGACTTAGGGAGCCATTAGGGCCGTGAGTAGCACTCACCCTAGGTGACTCTCTGATTGACATTCACTAATCATAAACAGTCAGGTTAATTTCTGCATAATTTATTCAAGCTGATTGGAAAAAAGTTATGTAAAGCAGTTATTTATCTCATTTGTGTGGAACTTTCTTAAAGAACCATAATGTGGATTGTATAGAGTATACAGGAAATGGTCTTGTTAATTACTTCATTTTATATTTGAGAAATTATCAAAAATTTATGTTGCATCTGGAGTTATTGGAAAGGCCAGTCTGTTCTGCATTAGCCCCATTCGTATAAAAGTATTTAGTACTTTATTTGTGTTACTTTGTAAGCATTCCTATAGTGCCATATGGTTTCATATTTTTATAACTACCTATGCCATAGATTTTTTGATACTCTTTTTAGTCCTCATCTATCAATAAAATGGCTAATCTAGGCAGCATGGTCATACTTTAGTCATTACACCAAAAAAAACCCTTTTGTGATAAGGGTGATATAACTGCAATTACCTCAATTAACTGTGGAAAAGGTGTGATAACTACTCATTCACATAGCTAAAGAGTTTAACACGTAGCTGAGAATTATCATAGTGTATGGTATAATTGGAATGTAGTTAAGATGCATGGATTTCTAATCGGAAAAGTACTTCATGTATCAAGTGGCAATAATAGATGAATCGGTCATATTAGCTTTCCAATTTAATTACTCGTACTGTATCAAGCCCCAGAGTTCCCAACGTTGTCACTGCTCAGTGCATAATGCACAGCTTCTCTGTGTGCTCACCTGTTTAAACACAGAACTCCTGTAGAACAAACAAATGTACAGGGACACAGGGTGCGTTAATAATTTTGGTGATATTTATATATTTGAAGTGATTTGGATGCTTCTGATAAAATAGTTATGTATGACTTTAGAAGTAGAAATCCCAGCTGCTTTTTTGAAAGTATCTACCAAAGAATATGTACATTGTAAATGTAATTGCTTTGCAGCTGCTTTCATCTTATGATAAAAGTGTGATCATCGGGGCGGGGGGGGAAGCCAATCAGCTCTCAGATTTCTTCAAGAATGTTGTATTTGCATATATAAAGACACAACTTCTACCTGTAGCTTTTATGGGTGATACTCAGAAATGGTTTCCATCATAGGCGGGTTCAAAATGCTGTATGAGTTTAACTTTTACAGCTAGCAAAGCCAATTTTTTTTCACAAGCAAAACCAATTTTCTGCAAGTGTGAGGGAAAAAGAATCCTGGCCTCCTCTGGTGCCAAGTGCTGAGGCCGGAAAGGAAATGAAAATGTTCTCCCTTTGCACAAGGCAGTAAGCACTGGGTTATTGCCTGCTCTCATTGCTGGTGGGGAATGTCTTCTCTCAGCTGTCTTTGCAGGCTGCCAGTATTGCTGCTGCAGTAGGGAGGTACGGCCAGATTTATCGTGAAGGCGATTTGCTCAGGTTGAATTTGACTCTAAGTCGAACAGTGTTGAAAGTTTCATCCTGAAAGCTTGCAGGGTTAGGTCATGTGCAAATTAGGAGGAGTTGCGAAGTTTGGGGCACAGGGGGGTGGGTGACTGTGCAAGGGAGCACACAAATAATTTCCGGCTTTCCCTGAACTGTAACTATCTAGGAAGATATCCCTTACTATTTGTAGTAACGTAGAAGCACCCTTCAGCCACTCTTTCTTCAGGGTTTTGGAGGCATTCTATAAACAAGTAAACGATATCTGCTTGGCTGCCAGCAGTTTTCTTCGCAGTGATACAAAAATAATCCATTTATGCCAAGTGGTATTTGAATGTGTTGAATTCAGAGTACAAGGGCTCCAAATAATTAAGCAAATTAGAACAAGGACTGATACAGACATGTGCAATCAGATCCAAATGCTCTCTGCTCAGTGGGCAATGAGATCAGATAAATAATATTGTCTGCAGAAAAAAAAAGAAAAAGGAGTTTGAATCATAAAGCAACTTAAAACTTGCCAGAATAATTTTTCTTCCTCGCTTTTTGTCTCTCTCTGTAGTGAATAGGAACAGCATAGAGCTCCCATACCACAAACACCAATGTGCAGAGACAGGCTGAGAGGTGCACTGGATGGAAACAGAAGGGGAATTATCTAAGAGTGGATGTCTCCCAGACTGGCATCTAAATTGAGTCTACCAGAAGTCGTGTTGTAGAGACAGAGT
The DNA here is from genome assembly GCA_003993805.1 of Himantopus leucocephalus. Classification (NCBI taxonomy): domain Eukaryota; kingdom Metazoa; phylum Chordata; class Aves; order Charadriiformes; family Recurvirostridae; genus Himantopus; species Himantopus leucocephalus. The sequence continues at coordinate 2,010,295 of RSEF01000003.1, forward strand.
TCATATGGCGTCAGGAATAAGCTGTATACCATTTTATTTAGAAAATGAGATGAACTGCTCTGTTTTCACGTTTGTCTTTGAAGATACAAAAGTAGTAATCTTGGTCTGCTCCAGAGATTTTTCTGAAGCTTGTTCATACTGTTAGTTTTCTGGACAACACCACCACATTCCTTCCATATCTGAGACATATAAATCTTCAAGAGCTATTAGTGGACCAGTCTACTAATTCAGTAGTTGCTGAAGGAAAGATGGAACGCAAATATTATAGCTCCCTGCTAGTCTTAACTGGACGTGAGCAAAGACATTCCGTTCCATTGAAATACTCATTAATTTCCTGATTTTTGGGGGTACAACAGTGTCTTTTAGTCTCCAAACATCAGAAGCACTGACCTTTATATACAAAATAGGCCCTTCAGTAATTTTTCATGGTACGTTGTCATTTGTTGTTCAAAGTCCTTTAAAATTATCTTACTATTTGAAAACTTGAGAACGGCTGTCAGTGCAAGAAATTGCTAAGAAAATGTTTGAGAATGTAGTCCTCCTCTTTAGGGATGGGATTTAAGAAGCGAGAGGTCAGCTCTTAGTTAAGTTCCTTGATAGATTTTGTTGTTGTTGCTTAAAAAAAGGAGGGGGAGTGGAATGGCTAGCATATACTTTTGATTCCTTTCAATTAAAGTACTACAGTATATTTATTTTCAAAGGTGCATTGTGAGCTTTCTGTTTTGGGAACTACTGGAGGAATTTGTTGCAGCTTGTTCATGTGGGTCCTGTGACGGTAAAACTGTAACAAATTGTCAGTGCAGCTCAGGGCCGGTGTAGTACTGAGTCTTCTTTTTGTTACTGGCTAAATTTTAGTTTAGTGTTGTCTTGTTTAGTTGTCTGATTACAAAATGAACCCAATTTTAAAAAGGGTCCGATTTTATAGGCTAATCATCCAAATGGAGATCACTTTTTTTTTTTTAGAATAACTATAGCATGGTAGAATATTGTAATTCAAGCTTTATCTGTTGTTATTCTCGGAATAGAAACAAAAGCCATCTGCTTTTTAGCTCTTCAGTAGATATCCATCATCTCACTGGCAATTTTGTTCAATATGCTCCCAGCTGATGTGTTTCATCTCACTAAATTCTCTGGAAAAGCACAAAATCAGTATGTTTTCTTGTCTCAGAAATAGCAATGAGAAGAACAACATAATAAAGCAAAATAAATAAATTTAAGGCAATTAAACAAGATGGAAACACAAAAAAAAACCCAAAGGATCTAGTCAAATTAATATGGCAACTTGAAAAAGCATAACTGTGCAATTCAGAGCTACATACGGCCCACAGTAAGATATTTGAAAACTAAGATTCATTAGGTAGAAGACTAGGGAAAACGTGGGCCCACTGGTGAATGAGGGAGGTGCCCTGGTGATGGAGGATGCAGAGAAGGTGGAGTACAGAATGCCTTCTTTGCTTCAGTCTTTCCTGCTAAGGCTGGCCCTCAGACCCTGGAGAGGTAAGACCGTGACCCTGGAGGTAAGAGAGAGAGTCTGGAGAAAGGAAGACTTCCCCTTGGTCAAGGAGGATCAGGTTAGAGATCACTGAGGCAAACACGATACCCAGAAATCCATGGGCCCTCATGGGATGCACCCATGAGTGCTGAGGGAGCTGGCAGATGTTATTGCAAAGCCACTCTCCATCATCTTTGAAAGGTCATGGGGAATGGGAGAGGTGCCTGAGGACTGGAGGAAAGCCAATGTCACACCAGCCTTCAAAAAGGGGAAGGACGATGCAGGAAACGACAGTCCAGTCAGCCTCACCTCCATCCCTGGAAAGGTGATAGAACAGCTCGTTCTGGATGTCATCTCTAAGCATGAGGAGGAAAAGAAGGTTATTGGGAGTGGTCAGCATGGATTCATCAAGGGCAAATCATGCTTGACCAATCTGATAGCCTTCTATCATGGCATGACTGGCTGGGTGGATGAGGGGAGAGCAGTGGATGTTGTCCTCGACTGCAGCAAGGCTTTTGACACCGTCTCCCATAACATCCTCATAGGTAAGCTTAGGAAGCTTGATGGGGGGACAGTGAGGTGGATTGAGAACTGGCTGAATGGCAGAGCTCAGAGGGTTGTGATCAGTGGCACAGAGTCTAGTTGGAGGCCTGTGTGTTCCCCAGGGGTCAGTATTGGGTCCAGTCTTGTTCAATATATTTATCAACAACCTGGATGAGGGGACAGAGTGTACCCCCAGCAAGTTTGCTAATGACACAAAACCAGGAGGAGTGGCTGGCACACCAGAAGGCTGTGCTGCCATTCAGCAAGACCTGGACAAGCTAGAGAGTTGGGCAGAGAGGAACCCAATGAAGTTCAACAAGGGCAAGTGTAAGGTCCTGCACCTAGGGAGGAATAACCCCATGCACCAGTACAGGTTAAGGGTTGACCTGCTGGAAAGCAGCTCTGCAGAGAGAGACCTAGGAGTCCTGGTGGACAAGTCGACAATGAGCCGGCAGTGTGCCCTTGTGGCCAAGAAGGCCAGTGGTCTCCTGGGGAGCATTAAAAAGAGCGTGGCCAGCAGGTCAAGGGAGGTTATCCTCCCCACTTATTCTGCTGTGGTGAGGCCACATATGGAGTACTGTGTCCAGTTCTGGGCTCCCTAGTTCAAGAAGGAGAAGGAACTGCTGGAGAGAGTCCAGCGGAGGGCTATGAAGATGATCAAGGGACTGGAGTGTCTCCCTTATGAGGAAAGGCTGAGAGACCTGGGTCTGTTTAGCCTGGAGAAGAGAAGACTGAGAGTGGATCTCATCAACACTTATAAATACCTAGAAGGCGGGTGTCAAGAGGATGGGGCCAAACTCTTCAGTGGTGCCCGGTGACAGGACAAGGGGCACAAACTGGAACATAGGAAGTTCTGTCTCAAAATGAGGAACAACAACTTTGAGGGTGACAGAGCACTGGAACAGGCTGCCCAGAGAGGCTGTGGAGTCTCCTTCCCTGGAGATATTCAAAACCCACCTGGATGTGTTCCTGTCCAACCTGCTCCAGGTGAACCTGCTTTGGCAAGGGGCTTGAACTAGATGATCTCTGAAGGTCCCTTCCAACCCCTACCATTCTGTGATGTAATTACTTAACTCACTTAGGAATCTCTAACATAAATAAAGGTGATCAAAACTGCAGTGCTCTGTCTAATGCCTAGAGAAAATAATATGTGGGATGGAGGTACCTTGAGAGTCCATATAGTGAGATACAAAGGCTGAATAGCGGTAATGATGATGTGTGCATATACTGCAGGGCTCCTTGAGCATTTCTGGCAAAAGCATTCTCCAGCTTTTATAGTGGCCCAGAATAATGTTTCATGGTAGTCATTCTCTTCCTAGTCACTGCCTGCCTTTCTCATTGCTCTGGAATTCCCCTGAGCTGAAATGCTGCATGTTTTCCTGCTACACTGTGCACTGGGAAACTCATCAACTGGGCAGACTACCGAACTGGCAAAAATATGGAGGTCAGTATCTTTCTTTGTGTTCTCTTTACCATTAAATATGACATCACCTGACTCTTAAAGTCAGCAAATGCTTGAATATTAGGTCTGTTGCTTTGCCAGTGACCATGTAGTGAGCTAGGGGAGAGTGAGTACAATCTGAAAAGCTGTCTTGCATACTGAAAAGCAGTAGAACTGCTTTTATGGCCCTTCCTCACCACATTTCCAGCATCTGTGTAAGAGAAAAATGTAACCTACCTCAGGGCAGTTACCTGTATTTTGGTCGGTATTTTAGCAGTAGGTCTGCCAAGCAACTTGTTGCTCTTCAGACACTAATTCTTATCTATAGTCTCAGCTCTAGTTAATGCACGCCTTTATTTTCGTGTCTGAGAATGACTATCCACTTTCTGATCATTTTTTTCCATGCTTTATGGTTTAGGATCATATCTATATTCCATCAATACACAATTTGACTTATTCTCCAGTTCATTATTAAAGATACTAAATTATGAGTCAACATGACAAGAAACATTGCTGTATCTGTTCTTCCCACTTAAAGTCTATACCCTTCTTTTCCTTTTTAATTAAAAATTTCCAAGTGTTATTCTACAACAAATATTTTGATCAGGTATCGTCTTGCTAGATTCCTTATTTCAAAATTTCATTGTTATAAGCAGCTGCTTAAATTTTAGTCAAATTAGGAGCATCTTTCTCCTTCTCCCTCTTTCCCCTCTGCCTCATCAAGCAATTTTTTTTCCTCATTTATATTTTTTTCCAAATAAAGCAGTTTGGGTTGTTGCCACAGTTGCTTCGCTTTGAACTTATATTACTCAGGATTGAGCATTGCAAAACACTTCCACAAATATCTCCTGCTATTGATTTATTTTTATAAAAGTGTTCAGCTTCTGCCAAACACAAGAGGGACTGTAACTGGAACACAGGTTCACAGAAGTGTTAGAGGTAGAAGTATCCATGGAAACAAACTTTACTGCAGATGTTTGGATATTCTCAAGTCATCCCAACCAGAGGTAGAAAACAGGTTCCCTTCACAGGACAAATACTGTGAATAATTGTGGTAAAATAATAGATCCGATACCCTGATACTGTCTTTGTAGAAAGAAAAGGCTAAACTTTTCCTAAAGATTTTATTGTCTCAAGTTGCATCATGAACTCTATTTCCTCCCATTTTGCTCTTTTTTTTGAAAGCAGCTGTGTTAAATCCCTTCATTAACCTTCCCCTTCTCTTGAATCTGAGCTAATCCATAGCAGCGACTGCAGTCAAACCCTGCTCGCCTCAGTCAGTCAAGCAGTTCCACTTACTTCACAGCAATGCACGGTTCAGAATGTCATAGATGGGATTAGATAGATGAGTACATGAGAAGGAAGTAGGATTCAGCTGCTCAACACACTTCTCATAATCCAGTCCTCAAATAATTCTCCCTGAATTTCTAAAAGAGATATCGAAAAGCTCTTGTGGTTTTGTTGGTTTGTTTTGTTTTTTTACTTTTTTTTTCTCAGTCTCTAAGTTTTTTTCAGGCACTTTGCATCTCAGCCAATTTGTAAAGGTCTGACTGCTTACCGGGTGCCTCTCAATGCACACTCTCCTGCAGCGAGCTTGCCAGCATACAGGCAATTTCAAGCTTGAGTTTGCAAATCCAGGTCTGCTGTCCATCTTGAATCAGGTCCTGAGTACAGGGTCTCACTGGTTTTATGCCTTCATTTTTAGGCAATTTATGATTCCTAGGAGGATACTACTTTTTTTTTTTTTTTTAATTTGGTCAAAAACTAGACTCTTAATCTAATTTTTGGTTATTTTCTCTGCTCTTCAGGATAAGCCTAGCCTGGATCTCAGGTAGAGCCTTCTCAAGTTGATAAAGTTGGCAAAGGGAAATGTGAGCTGACAGCAGAGTTGTTGGCTTGGTGTCCACCTCTTCATCCTGTTCTTTGGTTCATTCCTCTGGTTTTGTAGCGAAAATAACTGACTATTTACCAGGTAAATTGTTATTTTAATAAGCATTAACCAGGCAACATATAACCACAGATACAGGAACAGAAAATATTATATTGTGTATTGAGGAACGTCAGTGTAACTCATGGGTCTTAAAACTGCAGTTACTTTTTTTTATAAAGACATCAAATATGCTAAAGACTTCTCGCATGAGTCATGTGGGTTTTTTCACTATTCCCATCTTGTTTGCATCCCCGCCTAGGTTGGTTTTGTGCACAAGTCTATATGATTGGATTTGTTATACAGTATTTGTCATAAGATGAGCGAAGGATTCACCAGTGAGACTCCCACAGTGTCACCAGTGATTGCTTTCAGACCTCCTTAATTGCATATGGGTTGAGTCCCAAGAGTCAGGTTAGACTCCATTGCTTTCCAGCCCTGCATTCTTCCATAATATAACAAGAGGGGTTCTTGCCATTTACAGTTCTCTGTAAATGGGACAGTGAAAATTAATGGGATTTGCCTGACAACAGGTCAAAGATCTCTTTAACTTTGTTCTTTCTGGTTAACCTATTGGCTTGATAATGCTGTAAATCAGTTCTCTAGAGGGGGATTCTCTATTGTGTGTTAATCTGTGACAATTAGATCACATAGTTTGAAGTAACTACTAAGAAATGAAGCTTTATTTGTTGTTTACTGAGTAAATCATGGTGTCATATTAAATAAACACTTTTGGCACTGATTTGAGGAAACATAATTGGGTATTCACAATTTAATCTTTTGCTTGATGTTTAAAACAAAACTTTTTTTTTTAAAAAAAAAAAAAGGGAAGAAAAAAGACCCTAGACCCTGACCCTGTTAGTACTAGTTTATATTAATTTTTTTTTCACTCAAAAAAGAAGTTCTTAAAATGTAACCACAGGCTCTTTATGCCAAAACTAAACAATTATTTTTCTGTGAAAGAAGACTGTGTCCCCCTCAAAATTGTTTTCATTCCACTTTGGAAGTAAAATTTGGAGATGATCAATTACAACTCCTTGCTATTATTCTGAGACTACTGTAATCTTGTAATTGTCTTCAGTAATGGTGTCCCTGTAGGCCCTGATCATTCAACTGGTAAAACAAATGTGCTCATTTTGACGTTAGGCATGAAATACATTCCTGGGACTTCAGCAAGATTTAAAAAAATGTCAGCTGTGAGCAACCAGGGAGTACTGCACCTTCCTAACCACTTACAGTTGAAAAGGAGTGGTGTTCCCTCCAGGCGTGAGCCAGACTGGTGTGAGTGTTACGAACAGCAGTGATGTGAGCTATGTGGATTTACGGTAGAGCATATAGTGGATTAGCGCTTGGTGGAACCCAGTACATTGGGGAGGGGGGAGTGATTGCAGAGCGTTACAAATGCATGATAAATGTAAGGAATAATTAGATGCATCCCTCAAGGACTGATTTAGACAGCTATAGAAAATCTTCCTAGGTAATTCTCAACAAGGCTAGTTTTGTTGGTTTTCTCCATAATCTGGTGGGATTGTGAGCAAGCAATTTACATGTTAAAGGACTGAGAAATGTAGTCACTAGAGTCAGCATAATTATTGTGGCAATTAATAATGGTAATTTCTTGTACTAATGGATCCCTCCCTTTCAATTAACTGAGCATGAGATGAGGGTCTTTTGGCAGAAAAGAGGAAGAAAAAGTACTTCATGGTTTAGTTTGCTTATAACCAGCCCTGGAGAGGATAGGATATTACAGCAGAAGGGAAGCCTGTGACAGGCCGGTGATTGCTATCAGTCATTTGTAACTGGTATTGTTGTTACTGTATTTTTTTTTTTTTGTAGCAGTTCTACGATTTGTTGACATCATTAGCTAGGAATAACCATCTCTAGCCTGCATTTTGCTTGAGGTTTGCTGTTGCTCTATAAGACAGAAGAAAGACTTGTGTGCCTGAAAGCTGTATTTGCTCGTCTAATAGGGCCTCACCCTCTGCCTGCAAGCGTGTTCATAACAGGAGAAAATTGATTAAAGAGATTTGTTCATGGGAAAAATCCATTCTGCTTCTTTGGAAAGCAAGTACAAAGATGCATGTTTAATTTGCGTGAGCTAGCACCTGAGGCCAAAGCAAAGGACAGCCAAATCGGATATCAGTCAATTTGACCTGGGAGGGTAGTGCCTGAAGTGACCTTGGGAACAGTAGTTTTAAGAAAAATAATGCTCAAAACTGTTAAAAAGATAGACAAGGGGATGTTGAAGGTAGTAACCACGAAGGTGAGCACAAAGAAGTGCCTGCAAATGCCTTGATAAAATTTACGCATTACACTGTCTTCAGCCTCGCTTACTAGTGTTTTCACGGCTTTTCTAGTGTCAGTTAAAATCTAATGTCATGTGGTGCAAGAAGTTTCTCATGGGCACGTGCTTAACACCAACTGCAAATACTATGTGTCTTGCACAACACAACTGCTGTGTGCAAATGCCTGTACAGCCTCACCACTTTCATGCTCTGTGGTGTGCTTTCTTAATCATTATCTTACCGACTTAGCTACGCCTTCAGGAGCACATCTACTCCTTGAGATAATTCAAAACCCATGAATTCATTTCAATGATCTTGGCTTCTTAGTTTTATATTCATCCTACCAAAAAAGAGCCTCTTCTCAGTGAACCCGTGTGAACTGTGATGGCATGTATACAGAATGGGTTTTCTGAAGAGCTATGCTGTGCAGCAGGTAGGAGGATGCTGACTTCTGAATCGTTTATCAGAGTGTTAATCAACCATGCAATAGTTTCCTATTGCAAGCTCAGCCTTTGTCATCCTGAAATATTGAAACTGGGGAGATTTAAATGCTCTGCAAATATATGCCCAGTCATGGGGAAAAATGAAAAATGCCAACCTCTGATTAATGACATTGAAGGCATTTTGACAGTGTAGAACTGAGTGTCTGATGCTCTCACCCCGAACTTCATGGGTTTCAGTTGTGCTTCCTGGGAATGAGCTGGGAGCTGTTAGCAATGTGCTGCATTTGAGGGACTTGATGGATCAGCACATTCAATTTCCTGCAGCTGTAGCCAGTATCACATTTAAATGGACTGCTTTTTTTAAAAGCAGTTAGTGGGAGGAGGTTGTGTTTTGGCGGGATTGGGTGGGTTGGGGTGTTTTGGTTTGGTTTTTTCCTTTTTTGCCTTTTTTTTTTTTTCCTTATACAGCTCTCCACCTGGGCCTCCCAGGAGGCCATTTCAAAATCTGATTGCTGTAATGGTTGTTAGGAGCATTCACTCTTGGGAAGTTTTGTAGCTCTCATACTTCAGCTTATGGAGCTGTTTTCCCTCCTTGGGGCTTACCTCAGTCACAGTTACAGCAGCAATCCCATTAACTTTTTATTTTTACTGATCAAGTTCCTAATTTCCTTCTGTTCCCCAATTGCCCTGGTAGTCCTTTTCAAATTGGTTTTAGTTTCTGACTTTTATACAGTTCTGGTAGCCTTTGTTCAGTGTTTCAAATGAGGTAAATTAGGCCCTTGTATAGCACCTTGAATGTTAAAATAATTCTCATAGATTCTTTTTTTCTTTTTTTTTTTCCCATTTTTGTCACTGCATGGCAGCTTAAAGTCAGTCTGAAATCACTTTGGTTGTTCTTCAACTAGTTTTCCATTTGGCAAGCTTCCATCAGAAAACTTTGCTACTTCTTGAGTCTGAGTTTGCATCTTGTACTGCTGAGTTTTACCCCATTCTGGTTTCCTTTGTCGTTCATAAGCTTGGGTTTCCATAAAGAAAACCGTCAGTTGACAAATATCGCTAATAAAAGCATGTTGAGAGCAGCTCAGAAAAGAACACGCTTTTAATAATTCAGGGTAACAAAAATAGATAAGCAGAAAAATCTGAGAGTAGGTTTTTATATTTTATTTTGAAAAACATTTTTGGTGATTATTTTTCACTTATTTTCATTACAAAGTGTGTGTGGGGGAAACAAGCAAAAACCCCAAGCTCCTGGACTACATTAATGTTATATAAAAAGCCACATTTCCAAACTGATTTAGGAATAATAACACTTTGGCTTCCACCCTGCAAATCGACTAAACTTTGAACACGGTAGATGTCCCAGAAGTTCTCTAGTAGTGAAGTCAATTACTTGGCTTACAGTTCTTTATTGCCTTGAATAGATACTTTAGGACCAGCTATTTGCTGAAACATTCTGAGATGTATAAAATTAATTATTCTAGGTAGGACTGTATAAGGTATGTAACAAGAGGGGAGAATTGCTGGGTGTTTTAGGTGGGTTGTGGGATTGGGTTGTTTTTTTTTTTTTCCTTTGGTTGTTTGGGGTAAGGTATTTTTGTGTGGCTGTGTTTTGGTTTGGATTTTTGGTTTTGTTTGGCTAGTTGGTTTTGGTTGCTTTGTTTATGTTTTTTTGTGGGTTGAGTTGATTTGCTGAAAATTAATCCAAAATAATTATAATTTTGGATGATTTTAGACCAGGTTCTCAATGAGCATTCAGTGTGTTAATTGCAATGAGACTTTCTGGGTGAGAAAGTCCTCTTTGCATCCATGAGTACACATTAAGTCTAAGCTGTAGTTTTTTTGGTTTTTTTTAAGAACTCCCAAAAATAGGAGGCAAGTCCTCAGCTGGGGTTGGAAAAATAGTTATTTCTGAGCAATTTTTGTGAACCAGATTTTTTGGGGTCAATTTTCTTATGGCCAAAGATGTTTCCTGACACGTGAAAAGTGGTCTGCATAATGCATTTCACTGTAATGACAAAGTAATATCTTTGTACTACACTAAGTCTTAAAGCAGAATTTGGCTTCATTAACAGAGCAAATTTGTCGTGCGTCCCACTTCCATCATGCTCAAGCACATAAACGATGGCCTTGATATTCTGTAATGACTGCTTGTTTCCTGGCAGAGGAAGACATGTTGCATTAACATGAAGAAACGAATCCTTTCTAATTATTTATTTATTTTTACCATATTTAACACAGGCGGGATAATTAACATGCAGCAGGGTATGGTCTCGATGACCAGTTAACATCAAATAAATGTGTTCTGGTAATTACTTTCCTTACAGCAATGCAAATATTAGATTAACTTTTAGGAGTGAATTTCATGGATCTTTAAGTTTGAGTAATTTAAGATTAACTAAATCGACTGAACTTTACCTGAAGTGTTTTTGTAAAACCTCTAGACCATTTTCTCTCCCTTCTGCCCGAACGTGAAACCGTGCCGCCTGTACGTAATCTGAAATTCTCAAACAGTACCTTTTGCTATTGAATTGCATCCAAACCAGGATGGATGTTCAGATAGACCCATGAGACTTTCTGAAGACAGTGGGTTAAGTTTGCTTTGTATTATTTTCACGTTGCACATATATCCAGACAAATACTGCTGAAAATCATTCAAGGCCATTGAATTAATACCAGAATCAAACAGCCTTTAAATTAATAGCAAGTAATTGGATGCATTGCAGACACTAATTAAATCTTTAAATAAAGCTGCACACACCTGCCTGCTGGTATCTGTCACCCAGAGACTGCTTTCCATACGCGTATGGCTAACTTGCTGACAGCACTGTCTCTGAGACCAAAATTTTGTATGAGATGTCCTTGTTTTTCCAGACATCCCTTTGAATTTCTCATGGCGTTTTCTTCTTGAGAACCACCTTTGTCCGTGCAAACCAATTAGCTAGAAACTGATTTCTGCTTATATGTCATCAGCTTATAAATGAGAAGAGAAGGTTGATATGTGTTACGATCCAGTCTGAGGAATAATATAATAATAGTAAAAGCAATTGTGATTGTGCATTCTCAAAGCTCTTTACAATTATGATCTACGAAAGGGTCGGCTCTGTGACTCCAGAAATACATGACCATTTTCCAGCTGGTCCCATTAAAGCAAAGGAGGAATGAATAGTTAATTTTATCCTTCCAGAGAGACCAAGTTCCCAAACTGCTGCCGTGACAGACTGCAGAACTGCTATAGAGAGAAAGAGAACTTGCAGCCCTGTTTAATAGGGCCATATGTTTACATTTCTAACTAACCCCTCTTTAGCTCTGTAGTCACAGAATTACTTCCACGGACATTAACTTTTGCATTTGTGGGGAATTAATTTGGGGAGTTACAAGAAGTGGAGCACCTGAGCTCTGCCTGTGAGAGGATGTTGACCACCACATTCCAGCCCCTCACGGCAGAAACATTAGTTAATAAGCGTTGGTTGAGTTGAATACATTTTTTCAGAGCAAGTGATCCAGCTGTCCAAAGGTGCTTAATCTCAATTATATAAATTCATCTCCATCGTGTGAAGTACGCTTAGAGAGGCTAATATAAGCTGCTGTTGCAATGGACTTTTTTAATGGCATTAAAATTGAAAACTCAATGTGTTTCCAAGTGCTCTTTAACGAATGATTTGTGTAAATACCAAATTTTATTTAAATATTTTCAGTCAAGATAGATGCATGCATGGGAAATTCCAGATGAATGAATTTAACCCGAATGACATTACATAGGGATGTTGCAAAAACTGGACTTCATAAAGGAAGTTGGTTGTAAATGCGTTCGGCATTGAAGACTTGTCTGCTTCTCCCCTGTACCCTAGAAACTGCTTCATTTCTGAAAGAAAACAGCGGTTTTACAGACCTGGCGAAGGTCACTTAGTATAGGTATACGTCTGCTACACCGGCCTTGATACTAGGCCTTCAGAGCCTGCAAAATATCAGTGAAAACTTTTTTTTTTATAATTAATTTTTCAGAAATTAAAACCTTTATAAATACAGTATCCCATCTCTTGAAAATACCAAGGAACACGCTGGGTTGCCAGAATGTAACAAGCTGCTTTCAGAGGTACCAGCTCTCACCTTTATGCAGATTTGATGGGTTTAAAAACTGTGCTGCAAAAACTCCTTGATCAGAGATGCATTTGAAAATTTTAGTGTCTTGTATCTCTAAGCTGCGTCCAGTTCATCTGAGCCGAGCATCACACTTCACTTCTGACACCATTCTGCCATTCCTGCGTGCATCCAGCATGCTGATCTGAAGCCCAAAAAACAAGTTCCCTATAAACCAGCTACTCTTCTGAAACCCTGGGAATACTATGGTATTTAAAGGGTTTTTTCTAACTGAGACATATCACAACTATTTAAAGAAAAAAAAAATTAAACTGCAGAGTGGAATTTTTCTTTCAAACTTTGCAAAGTTTATTTATGATATGTGAGGGTATGAGGGAAAGATTACTATAATGAATGTCATGTGCCTTTGATTTACCTGCTTGGTTTTAGTCTTTTGCTATTGAATTACACCAAGAAAAGTCTGTTCAGGACAGTAAGCAAGAAATGAAGCAGCAACTAGTGATAAAAGAGGCTTTTGGGGAAAATATATCAAGGGCCCTTCAGGAAACAGTGAGATGTTCTTGCTTAAGCAATGTTTGCCTGTTGGGTTCCAGCGAGGTTAACAGCCTTGTTTTTGTTTGGTTTCTTGTTTGTTTTATTTCCCAACCCCCTACAAGGCTGGAGCGCAGAGCTGTACTGCACATCCTCCCTGCGCTAGGCTCAAGTGCAGCCAGGTTTGACAGATGAACAGTGATAGGTGATGCTGTTTAGACAAACCCATGTTAGAAAACTTTGTGACCCTAACCCTTTATTGCTTTGCAGAGTGTTTTTAGATGATGGCGTAAGCTGTCATTTTACAAAGTGCTATTTTGAATCACTTGAAGTGAATATAACAAGCAAAGATGCAAAATGTAAATATTCCTGGGTGGGCTTTAGGTTCGGTTTGCTGATGGCATGGAAATGAGTACATGAAAATTAATTGCATGAGAAACCTACAGATTTGGCAGAGGAGTTGTGACAGTTGCTAATGTTTTGGTTGCTTTCAGTTCATGCTGTGTCTGAAGTGCAGCATGAATGAGCACCTTTTAAAAATGTTGAATATCAAGATCCTCAGTGGATGGTTTTAAAGGACTGCTCTATCTATTAAATGAAACCTTTATCTGCAGTGCTCCAGGTCTAGAACCTCCTCATGGCACAAAGGTGACAGCAGCCTATGTTGAAAGCAGGTTTTGGTCCTGTATTTTAAGAAAACACTGTTGCATTCCTTGTTTGCAGTCAGTCCCAAAATCCGTGCTTTGCGTCTGGGCAGCCTCCATGAACCACAAAGGACTTCAGGTTGTCCTTGTAGTTGAGAGCCAGTTCTGCTCTTTGGGACATGCTTCTGGCAAGAAAGTGACTTATCAGCGCAGGCCATTGAAATCAAAGGAGCAAGAGTAGCACCTGCCAGCTAAGCATGTGTCCCATAGGGCTAAATTTATGTGTCAGTGTTAAATATGTTGCAACAATAACTCTGATGCTGCAGCAGTTGATGGATCTCACCCAAAGGTAAATTACGTTTCTCTTTGCAGTGCGAAAGTATATCTGAAGGAGAAAGGATGATGTCCGGGAGTGTTTCTCTGCTCAGTAACAAGTGGGGGGGGAAATGCCAGTTATATCAGCGGTTTTGAAGACTGTGAATCTGTCACTTGATCAACAGCCTGTGCGGGCACTGCCTGGGTTTCCCTTTCTCTGGTCAAAGATGCACTGACTCTTCTGTGGCATTCACTTAAATCGGAGCAACCACTCTAAATAACAGGCTGGGTGTTTGCATGTAGAATAAATGCTCTGAAGCAGATCAGAGGAGCTACAAAAGGGCAAAGTAGCTTATTTTAAAGAGAACTGGAACAGTAAAATTTTATTTAGTTGGAGCATCTGACTAGCAGATGGTAAGGAATAAATTGAAGAACGTAAAAACCATGTGGATGCGTCAGGGGAGCTAGTTAAAAGCAGGTGAAGTGTGGGACTTCTGTAGCATAAGCCACAATCCAATCTCTAAAATAGTAGTGGTCGTGATGCTATCATAAACACGATGGTAGTTATGATCTCTGCCAATGTGTGGCCACAGGAGCCATCAGGACCTCGCACAGTCCCAGCAGCTCTCAGGTTTCCAGTGCTGGAAGGGTGGCAGTAGGAAATAATTGTGACTTTTCCTCCTGATATATATTCATTTTGACAGAGTCAGGAAAATGGTAAAGAAGGCTTGAGAGAAAGGTGCAAACACATGCTTGCTGTAGCTTTTTCAACCAGGCAGCAAGCTAGAACTACACCAAGCTTCAGAAATGGCAGGGATGCTGCATCGATGTGATCATCCACAGCAGGCCTGGAACATCCTTCTCCATAGTGGTACTGCCCTTTCAAAGAGGTTTTGAAAAGTAACTGGGAGCATAGAGGGTCATTGGGTTTTTACATGGGAGAAGAACATGCTCTTTCTTTTCTTTAGTTTGAGGTAGCTCAGTGTTTTGGTGTCTTGCTCAATAGCTCAGCTGACCTATTTTTATTTCATTCAAATCTTACGGAACTGCCACACTTCCAATTGACTTAAACCGGAAGAATTTATTATTTTGATTCTCGGAGACACTCTGTAGCATTTGGGCTTAGAACAGCAGTAGTGACAACTTCTTGGCAAGTATATATATATTTTTTTAATCTGATAAATGCACTTTTCATGTCTTATCATCATCGCTTGTTTATTCCAAAGAAGGTGGAACATAGGGAAATTTGCTGGTTTTAGGTCTTATTTCTTTAATGGACCTCACAGGAATGAGAACAGGGAAGAGTGGCTGTAATGTTTAGTTCGTGAACAGGCCATACGTTAGTCTCGGGAACTGTGCTTTTAATTATTAGTCACAAACTGTACTTTCAAGACTGTTAAGAATTAGAGGAAAATTACACATGCACAAAGCTGACAGCTCTGCTTGCAGAAAGAGGAGGTTGCATAACTGGGCCAAGACAACAAAAAGCTGTTGTTGAAATCAAATTCGTATGTCTGCGGGGAATTATATTTTCCAGTCAAAGATGTAAAGATACCTCCCTCAATTACAGATGTATGTATGGCAAAGAACTCATTTCCCCATACTGCAGCCTCCTCGGGAGTTTTAGGCATCTCTTTTACAGACTGGGTGAATAACTTGCAATGAATAGTTTTTCCGTTTCTAACCAGCCTGTGAACAGCCTGCGTCACTGTTCGCCGCACCTGTGTGTAGGCAGTCAGCATTGTATGCTACTGAAATCCAGTATAAAGCATACCATTGAAGTGTTTAGGGGATGCTGGAATTGCTAGAGCCATTCTGCCTTGGGACATCTTGGGGGTTAACTCTGGGATCTGGGTAACTTTTAATTTCTACAAGGATAAGTTAAGCTTAGACTGTAATTGGTGACGTGACCACCTGTGTAATATCACTGTGGTAAGAGTATTAGGCTCAAACCTGGCACATTCACCTCACAAGAGGAGGGATGCAACTCATCCTATCATTAGCCAAACATCACTTTATTTCCTTGGGTTTTTTTTTTCATCTTCCCCCACAAATGTAACGTTCCAGTTTTCAAAAGTCTTTGCAGAATAAGGGATACACTTGTGGTAACTTTAGCAGTGGCTTGGCACATGCAATTGTGCAGTATTCGCAGTAGCACAATATTCAAAGCTTTCTTCCTTCATCATCTTCTGCTCTTTGTATGCCACCTGGTGCAACTTGCTGAGCCTCCCCAGCCCACCGGCACCTATGCTGACAGCTCACACGTGTTTGACAGACATCAGTGTGCAAGGAGGGGGTTAACAAGTCACTTCTGTGAGCCTATATGGGAGGTTTCGGGGTGTTTCTGGCTTTCCACAGAGGGAAAAAAAGGCAAGTTTTTAGACATAAGGAAACTTCTGGAAAAATAAATGTCCAGTGTACTGTTATAAAGAAGTATTCCTGAGAATGCACAAGGAGAGCCCTGGAAGGGAGGCAGCTAAAATGACAACAGCTGGAAAATTGTAGATAATTGTAATAGGAAAAGAAGTAAGAGGGATTAAAACCAATTCCAGGAAAAAACATTACTCTTGTACTTTAAAGCATGCCTATTATAAGGTATATCCTTAGTTGCACTGTTTTTCATGAGACATAATCACATACTTGAAGCTTTTATAGAAAGTTCGTTCTTTGAAGTACTTTTCCATATCAGTATTTTAAAAAAACCCAAAACAACAAAACCACTCAATATTGCTAGATTTTTTTTTTTCCTTCCAGCATTGCAGCATATTACTGTCCCATCCATCCTTAGACTCTTTACTTATATGTGTGATGTTTTGCAAGGCTTTCACTGAAGTCAATTAAATTAATCTGGATTTACACCCACACTGAGAGATGGCAGAACAAGAACTGCTGTGTCTTATTTTTAAGCGTTGTCTCTTTTCCAAACACAAGCCTTGCCTATAAAGGTGCGGGGGCATTTTTCAGGAGGAGGATGTAAGACCAGGTGACTGCTGAGGTCCTGCCCGGCCTGAACTTTTCAGTGGATCCATGTTTCTTCCTCAGTGGATGGACTTGCCATTGGGGCATTGCTGCTTGCAAAAGTCGGAGTGCATTTCCCAAAGGAGCGAGCGGGAGGCGAAGCAGGTCCCGGCACAGCCAGCCAGCATTACTAGTCTAGCAGCCTTTCTCTCCTTTTCTAGCTGAGCAACAGCAGCTTGTCTGTCTGGCGTTGACTCAATGATTAGTGCAAAATAAATTTATCTCCAGTATCCTCTAGTAATGGTCCATCTCAAAGAAATGTCTTTGCTTATTACTGCAAACACTGAGCAAACAGTGCCTGGCTGGGTTATGAGCAAAAAGCTTCCTTTTGCATATCATGTTTAGAAGCCTTGTATTTTTCTTTTGGAGAAATCATCAGAGGGACACCCAAAGCAGCTTTTCTCATTACCATCCAAAAGCATATTATATATGGGCCTACCAATACAGATACGGGGTTTGTGGTTAAGTATAGAGTTAGTAGTACGTGTTCAAGACTAGCGTTGTTGGCTGGGCGAGGACATGAGTCAACTTTACAGTTCAGGGAGCTCAGGAAGTAGGATAAGAGTAGAGGACCTTTGAGGTGATGGTAAGGAGTGCATGTCTGATATGGTATAGGAAAGGTGATACACAGGAGAGCTAAAAATATTTTCTTACAGATAAATGTGGAACAGACATCTTGTTAATTATGTATCTTTTAACCTTGGTTTGCAAATTGACTTAATAGTATATAATCATGATTTATTTAAAGACAAATTAGCATTTGACTTTGAATTTTCAGTTGGATAAGTAATCTGTGGGTTTGGTGTGTATGGAGTTCATATTTGGCACTTCATGGTTTTTAGGTCACTAACGTGAGAATGTTGGACAGCTTTTTCTTTTTTCCTCTTTCATAAGACAACCTAAATCATGGTGGTAGGTAACATTACTTTCATGCTGGTGAGAATGTTTTACTAGTTATTAAAAGTATATGTGGCACTTTCCTCTTTCCTTCAGGTACAGTCAGTCTTTTGTTGCTGTGTTTCTGGATTTGTGCCCATAGGGTCTGCATTATTGATCACAGGTATTTCCACATGTTGCTCAAGTTAATGTGGGTGTGTAGCACAAGTAACTGACCTCAGCACTTTGGTACAAGACAAACGAGGGGGTGGGATGTGGAAATCTAGCCCTTTTAAATGTGTCTTTTTAAAAAAAAAACAACCAACCAAAAAAAGTGTTTTTGAGAAGTTGAAACAAGTCTTAACTATCTACTTCTGCTGTGATCCACATTCATTTACTTCTGTTTGCTTTCATGCAAAGTCTCCGGTTGTTATACCTATCAAAACTTTCTGTTAATGAAGCAGTCTCAAAAGACAAGGGCCTTTCAGACTGTCTGGGGAAACTTAGTATAGTGATGTTTTTAACTTCTATGTATTTCTAGTGCCATTTATTCTTAGAAGATAAATGATTATGAAACATACATAGAACACCAGAATAGGACAATACTTTTTTTAAAAAGAACAACAACAGACCAAAACCAAAACCCGAATCATTTAGAAACTGCATTTAATCCTGTGGGTAACTCCTCGTTGTTGAGGTGTATTTGTCTGTGATGCTCTTGTAGACTATATACACGTATCGAAGTCAAACCATATTCTAGTCCAGAAAAGATCCCTTGTGGTTAGCATTCCCCTGGAAACAGCAACTATAAGGCTTTTAGCGTCATCTGGTCTATATCTAGCATTAGTTATGGTTCCTGTTACATCTTTATAAACTGAGTGACTTTTGAATTACTGGTATAGCTGTCGCCGGAATTTTGCTTTACTTATTGTGAACACCTATGGTTTATTACTGCAAAACCCTACAATCTGCAGTGCGTTCATAGTACACAGGGCTCTCCTGATGGAAATGCTTTGTCAAATTCATACTCGGTAAGCATAGATAGTAACCTGGGAAACATATCCCATTCTCAACTTTCTGTTTTTATTGTCATCTTGTGACAAGTCAAAGCAATGGTACTGGGTCTCCTCGTTTTTACCCAAAACACTATAAAAAATGAAAACAACTTAAAAGCCTAGTTGACTCCTCAGTGAGTGCTACAAACCATGCAAATCCAACTTCCTTTTAAGCAGAACTTGGTAAATAAATAAGCATAGGGAAAAGACGACTTTTCTGATCTACCCTTCGCTACTGTAAGTTGTTTGCAAGTGGCTAAGCACTGCTATAATGTTTTGTTGTTCAGAATTATTCACCAAAACGAGATCAAGAATCATCTAGAAGGGGTATATCACTCAGAAGTAGTTCAATCAAGAATTTCAACAGTCCAGCTGATTTTCTTGAGTACGGAGGTTACTTGTTAGGTTTCCTACATGTACCACATAAACATAAGTCTTCAAAATTGCTTGTCTGATGCCAGTACACGTTACAACCATGCAAAATGCAATTTTTCTAAATCTGTTCCAATATTAACTTAATGTCCTTGCATGCCTGACAATAAAGCTTCTCTGTCAGAACACTCACAAGAAGTGAACGCAAAAAGGAGACAAGAGCTGCAGTGTGGCTATTTAATAATCAAAATGAACTGGTTGAGCAGGAGAAGCACATTCTGGGTGTTTTTATGCTTTATTGCTTGCATGCTTCTGCTGCTCGAATTCCACAAAGCTCCTGGGATTCTGTATAGTTTATGACTTATTGGTCTTTTGAAACTAAGCTATTTGACACATGAAGATTTTGATTTATACTTCCCTAGAGAAGTGTATGTACAGATAAAGGTTACAGAGGGAGGTAAGTGGCCCTCAAATTGTATTCCCTTTAAAAAGTGAGAGAAAGTCTCTTTTCCCTTAAAATGTTGAACAAGATAGCAATACTGCTGGTTAGAGAAGTCTTCAGAGCATGCCACTCTGCAGTTTGTTTACATACATCCAGAATGAAGGTAGTGAAGCTGCTTTTTACAAGCTATTTACTTTGCGCATAAACAAAATGGTAGTGAAACAACCCGTATTTGAAAGTGCTTTATTTGTAGCATCTTATTTTAAGACATAGTTTCTGCTTCTCTTCAGTTTGGCTTAGCGAGCAGGTAGGAATATTAAGCAGGGGGATGTGACCAAACTGCAATGTTCTTTGTTTTTTATCCTTCCCCTTTCCATATATTATTGTGGTGTCAGTGGCTTTCAGATCCTTTGGCCACTACCTTTTAAGAAGGGTTTGGTATCCATTATTGCTTAGTCTACACAGCAGCATTTTATGGGAAGTGCCCCAAATACGTTTGCAAATAAATACCTGGAGCTTGGCAGCAAACTCTCCCTGAGCTTTACTTAAACATTCTGTAGATTCAAAATGGGAAAGGCAGGGAGAAAATGCTGAGGATAACATATAGGGGACTGTGCCCAGGTAACTTCTCCCGGGAGCTGCTGCGAGGCAGGGAATGTTGTTATCTCCCCACCGTCCTCAGAAAGCTGACAGCATTTCTGTTCTTCGTTTCATTAGAGGAACACAAAAGGAGCTGCAGAGCTGGGCTGTGCGCAGGTTGTACAATGGCCATCCTTTTCCTTTAAATAAATGCATTCAACTGTGCATGATTAATTTTTCCCTCTGGTGCGTCACTTAGAGCCACTGAGAACGTTTTCCCTAGAAACACAATACCTACTTTCTTAACTGCAAAAATCGGTGAGTATTTAAACTTCATGGAGCCTGAGTAGCCTGCAGAACTTCAATAGCCCAAAACCAGTTATTCGGTATGAAGTCTTTGCTTTCGCTCTTTCTAATAGCGTGCGCTTTGTATTATTATACATCAATAGTTTATCTCAAAGAAATGGCAAGAAAGACAGTGCTATTCCATCTCTAGAAGAGCTCTTCTGATAGCTAACAGTTTTTCCACTTATCTCCAGGTGTTTCAGAATTTCAAAATTGCTATGGAAAAGCTTATAATTGTTTGGAACAGTTTGTTGAAATTCTCTCAAAATGAGATAATTTTAGTAAGTATGGAGGGATGGCTGCAGTGCAGCCTATATGAGTCAGTCATGCCAACCTGCTAACAACCCCAAATGATTATAAATAACCTTTTCATAAATATGTGATAGCTTCTCTCATTTTTTGTGTTGTCATTATCTATCTGACAACAAAGACGACCCTGTATTTTGAATTCTAAAGCCATCATTCTATAGTTGTCATTTTTTATGGGGAAACAGGATAGAGGAGAAAGGGCAAAGCTTACTGTTGATTCCTGTGGTTGCAAGTTAAGGTTCCATCCATATGCGATACTGAACATAAGGTCTGACCCTGTAGCCCTCAGAGTCAATAACAACATTTTTATCAATCTCGGAGGTGCGTAATTCAGTCTATAATGCTCAATGTAAAAGCACAGCGTCTGGTCCTGCGAGCAAACCCTTCAGAGCAGCGTCACTGGCATCACAGTAAGAGCTGTCAGACCACTGTACGCAGGTTGGCATTGGAAATGCCTGATCTTGTTCCGGGTGCTGAGCAGTGGGTGATCCCAGTCATAGGTCTGTCTAGAACTTTAGTACCTTGTGTGTGCCTCTGACTTTAAATCACGCCACTATCTGGATTCTTTAATCAGAGTGGTATGTCTTTCTGTGAGCAGGAGAGGAGGATTGTTTAACATCTAGGTCTTGCAGGGTGGCACTGGGGGAGTTTTCAGGAACTTCAGTATGATCATCATCTCTGTTTTAACGTTCATGGCGTAATGTCTCAGGTGAGAAGTAGCGTATGGGTCAGCAGAATTATTTTAAGAGAAAGTACATAAAGGGATTAATGGATTGCAGGAATTGGGGGGAAAAGTGTGAGGATATTTCTGTGTTAATTCCTAAAAATTTACTACTCACATGGTAGCAGTGTCTTCTGTTCAATCTATTTCACCCTCTTCAGATGCTTAGAGATTCAGAAAAGGCAAGCTAGCAGGGCACTGGGGCCAGAAGATTTATAATCTGTACTTTGTTCTGTTCAGTTGCTACATTTTGGGCAGGTGAAGTCGCCTCTCTGTGCCTCAGTTTCCCCTTCAGCATGTCTCTGTTGTCTCTATAAAGAGGAAGCTCTGGGAAGCGTGAGTGCCTTTAGCCTGCCACTGTGGGATGTGAAATGCAGAGGCAGCGGTAGAAAAGAAATAATAACCAACATGTGACAATGGGACCTTTCATTTTGTTAAATTTTCCCATCCTGTGAGGAAAAACCTTCTTAAAGGTTGGGAAAAGGAGGCGGTAAAATGTGCCTAATTATATTTGACTGTAGTGGATGTACTTCAGTACGGGCCCGTTGTGTTAGTCTGGAAAAGTTGAAAAGGAGCCCATGGTTATTTTAATATTGATTATCATTCTTCTGAAGTCACGTTGGAAAAAGAACAACTAGGCAAAAACAGGCAATAAAATTACTTGCAGACATGTCAAAATACGCCATATGTCAGCTACATCTTAAAGCCAATGGGGTGCCACCTTTGTTTTTCTCAATGCAGTATTTTTGCTGAGGTATTACAGGGCGCCTTGTGCTTCCCATGGCAAAGCCCCGGCATTTGGTGGGTGTCTGACACAACAGTACAATACTGTACTGCCTTTTTCATTTTAGCATTAATTTCTTATTTTACAATTATATGCTCAGGCCCTTGCAGAGCTTGCAATTGTAGGGTAAATATTTAAATTTTTATTTTTCATAATTGATCGCCTGACTTCAACATCTGCTGAGTACAGGAGATGGCAGGAGCTGACGGAAAAAAATGTATGGCTGTTCTCAGCAGGGCATCAGCTCTGCTCTCCTCAAATATTTTCTCCTGACGTGTTCGGTGCTGAACATACGGGGGCCCTTACTCCCTGGTGGCATCAAGCCCATGGCTGCTGAGTGCTTCGATATGCTCCAAGTCATTTACACCATCTAGAAAATAGGAAGCAAAGCTTGCTGAGAGGCCCCTGAGCAATTCTCTTGGCAGAGAACGGATGTGGCTCCAGCAGGCACAAGCCAGGTAGAAATATCCCTTGGTACATCGGTGGAAAAAAGGAGACTAAAAATCAGGCCTGGTACACACTGTCGTAAATGTGACTATATGTGTATGATGGCTGTAGGGAACGCTGTCCTCGACCATAATATACTTAACCAGGAACAAATTACGTGAACTGGTAGGGAGAAAAAGTTAGTTAAAGTGATTTTTGCCTTTGAGAAAGGAAGAGAATTCTGCCCTAAATCCCTAGGAATATGGTGATTTGTCATTTTAAAAGCTCTATTTCTGTTCACTATTTATGTGACACCATCCCAGCCATTACACAGGCTGTTAAATTAAATGAGACATCTCAGGAGTTACATTGTCCAAGAAGTTGTGTCATAAAAAGGTGCAGGAAAACATCGCAACTCGGCCCATAACACAGTAATATCACTGCTCGAGTAATGACTGGGATATTTTTCTTTTTTCTTCATCTTCTTTGCCCACGTGGATAATAAACAGAGAAAGCAAACCGTTGCCTCCCATGCAAATATACAACTTCGAGAAACAGCTGAAACACTTTAGCGTTACTATGGAGTACTAATAAAACACTTGTTAGTGGCTTTTGCTGTCTATGTACATTATGTTGGAGTGGGGTTTCCCTGTTGATCTGTGTTACAAAGAACTGAGCGCACCACAGATGAGGAGCTAAAATTGTATAGTCTGGATCAGCAAATCTTTTCAAGTTCATTGATTAAAGCTCGGCAAAAAGTTATTTTTGGATGGCAAGCTAGGCAGTTCTGATCTCTCCCTAACTTTGCAGAGAAAGCTTAAAGAAACCCAAAGCTTTTGTGTGACACATCACTTGATTTTGTAACAAATGGCAAATGAGGATGGTGTTTTGCATCCCAGGTAAGGTTGTGATGGTGGACAGGGAGGACACTAGATGAAACACATCTGTTTCAGTACCGGGCCTCTGTTTCTGGAGCAAAGACAGGTGTGCCTCAGTGTTGTCTGCAGGAACAACGGGCTCCTGGCACCTCTCAGAAGGAGGCAATGTCTCGGCCAGCGCAGGCTGTGCTTGAAGGGAGGTTCTTTGACACTCGCAGCATGTACTGTCCTGGTGTCTCCTTCCCTTACCCTTCTCCCTTGTCCTCCCGCTCCTCTCCAGGGCAATTTCTCATGACTTGGCACGCATCTCAACAATGACGAGCCAGCAGCCTTTCACACTGGGCTGCAGTTTCCAAGGGGGCTGGCAGATATTCGATGCCCTTTTCCTCCTTGCCCTTGCTGCAGCTCTAGATGGAGGGAGCAGCTCCCGTATTCTTCCTAAACAGTCATTGAGACCGACCTTCCCATGACCAAATACCAGGAGGAGAAACAGGGAGGGAAGTCTGTGCAGGCACCTAAGTAGAGCTCCCTTTTGCTCTCCCTATTTTTGAAACCCCTGGGTAAAGAAATGGTAGGGAAAAGAATTGTGATTTAATAAATTAGGCTCCATTAGACTTCATGGGCAGTGTGGGTTTGCTGTATAAAAGAGAAATTGGAGGGCTCTTGTAGAAAGGCAGAATCTGTCTGAAATTCGCAGGTGTTAAAGGCTGGTGCCAGCTGCCACAAAAGTTAGATGCGTTGTACCAAATTCAGCAAAAGTTGAGAATAATGTTTCGGGTAGGAGCTAGGAGAGAAGACATTTAAAATACACATAAATCTCTGTCACTGATTCTGTCTATAAGCTAGAGGGGCAGACAAGGAGAGGGACAAAAAAGAGGGTGAAAGCATTGCATGAAGACTGGAAATTCCTTTGTAGGGTGAAACTGCTCTGTTTGTTTCTTGCTTTGAGTAGGGACTCTAGACAACGCCTATCGCAGACCCTCTCTTTATGACTGCCTCAGTCCAACTAGGATTTATAGTTGCTCTTGAAGTGTTTGTCTTCTGTCTTCAACTGAGAGAAAATATTCTCTGTGATTTAGGAGATCAACACAATTCATTCAATTCATGTAGCAGAAAAAGAAAAACCGTGAAACATCACCTGTGATTAAATCAAACTGGTGACGTTATGTTCTGCGTGCAGATGTTCTGCAATCAGAAAAAAAAGCTAATGTCTTCAAGTAGGTTCTTTGCTGTACCAGCAACTTGGGCGTTTTCTCACCAATGAGATAAATCAATGTGCTAAGAATGAAACTACACATCAAACCTTAAAGTCCATATTTTTAAAGAAAAAACATGAAAAACCTAGTAAAAGACCTAGGAATGATACTAGGTGGTGGTACAGGTGGGTTTTTATCATGAGCATCCTCTAAGAACGATTATTTGTCCTTATTTGTTGCCTGGTATGAGTCCCCTTCCCTACAGATCCGTCCAGGAGCATGACACACAGCTCTCTGGGATCAACCAGGGAACGAACTTGTCATTGTATTAGTTCCAGGCCCATTATTTTCTGAAAAAAAGGTGGAGACATTTAATGAGATCAGTTACCTTTGAAGGTATTTTAAGATCTTCTTTCTGTAGCTAATGAGCAAGTAGACAGGAATCTAAAGATGAAGCTAGTTATCCCAGTGCTGTTGAAAGCTACGTAAAAATGACTGAATGTCTAACACTAAAAGTAACTACAACGTATAGAATTAACAGGAAATTCTCAAGAATTGGTATTAGTGTTCATAGAAAGATGACTTGGCTATTTATTTGCTTATTTGACTTCAGTCAAATACTGCATGGCTGAAGCAGAATCACATCTGATGAAATAACACAACTTTAAGTCACTGACTTCTACCTAACAAATTTTTTTAGCATGACTAGTGTATGGAACATATGCACAGCATTTGTATAACACAGTGCTTGTGATTAATGGGAACAAGAAAATTCACTGTGTGGATGCTTTTGAGTTGAAAAGAAATGTAAAGCTTCCATCCAAAACTACTATTTACATATGTTGTTAAATACAGTACCCCAAATCATGAGACAGTTTTTTCCAATGTGTAGAACTAGTAGCTAAATTGCAGACTTTACCTGTTGGAGAAGATTTCTCTGGGTATTTGCTGTCATATTAAACTGGTTTTATATTTCGTGTCACTAATTTCGGAGGTTTAGAGCCATTTCAGTCATTTCTCATCATTTCCATCATGTGAACTGTGGAACCTGCTTGTGACCGAGATCATCCTAAGGATGGTGTCATCACCAGCTGCCTCAACATTGAGCTTCTGGCTAAAACATTCCTTTTGCTGTGCCCGCTGATTTTTTTTTTTTTTTTTTTGAGATGCTTTTATTGCAGTGGATTAGCTGGTAAGTCTCTGTTTACTCAGCCCCTCTTCTTTGCATTAACAGTCCTGCCATCTACAAACCAGCTCACAGGAGATTGATTTCTGAGATGAACTATCCTGCACCGATAAACATTTCTGATAAAATCCTGATATTTGCTGTGTGATCCTGGAGAAGAGACAAGATCCATCAGAACCCGTCCCTCCCTGACCACTGAAGGACTGTTTCCCAGAAGATGGAGCTCTTTCCCTGAGACTGGTGGTGGAGACCTTGTAAGTTCAGTATCATATAAAATTTGGGAACTCTTATGGATGTCAGTGAATTATTCTTCTTAGCTGGGAGAAAGAAGAGAAAATGAACACGTTGACTGTAGATATTTTATTATAAAAGAAAAGTGGGGTGTTTTTCCTCTCAGTAAATGATACTTCTTAACTATAATAATAGTCCCTTAAAGTAACTCCAGTTATTAAAGAGTCCAGATGCCAAACTTTTTTTTCCTTTGAAGCAACATATGACTCCTTGGCAGACTTGGGTATATAAAGCTTTGCAATTTTCGTGACTTTATCACTTGATTAGAAAGAAGGTGATTTGTCTTATTGACAGCAGTCGCTCCCTTTTTGCTGGAAGGAAATCCATTAACTCCTCTCTGGGGTAGAAAGGGGTGTTTATTTCTGGTGTGCTTTGGTTTCCACCTGTAAATGATAAGACTGAGAGGAATTTTAAATTTCCACATTGAAAGTGAAGTGAAAAAGTAATGAGCATAGAAGTTTGAAAGAAAATTATGGATGTTGATCCTTGTTAAAGTAAGGATGTTTGTGGGAACCCACAAATCATGCAGAAGGTGTCCCTTGTGCTGGGATTGGAGCAGCAGAGCCCTTCTGATATCAGATGCCGAAGGAAATAATAAGTACATGAGAACTTGAACACATTTATAATATGCTTATGTGTATTTAGTGTCTGATCTTCTTCCCTTAAAAGCAGTGTTAACCCTCTCCCCCCTTCCCTTCCCTGCTCACCCCAAAAGCTGGGGTAACGCTGTTGGTCTCTCTTAACCCTGGACGCGTTCAGGAACCCCTGTGGAAACTGCAAAAAACTATTGTTGTTAATGACACCAAACAATTGTCAGTGTCTCAGCTTCCACTATTTTGGATGTTATGAACATTTTACTTTTCATTTTATTACTGTAGATCAGATACTCATTTTTTACAGCTCGCATGTGTGTTATCTTAACTGCAAAAAAGATTATGAAGAAGGGAAGTTTTATAAGCACTGACGTGGTTGTCATGACTACCTAAGCCATTTTGCTGGTACCGTACAAGTCTTTCACTTTATCTGTCTAGCTTTTACACAAACAACATTTTTTTTGCATGAGTCCTGAAGGAACAGGGCTCAAGAAACATCTATAAGCCTAAATATATGTGGGGGGTGGGGGGTGGGGGGGGGTGGNGGGGGGGGGGGGGGGGTGGTGTGGTGTAGCATCCAGGTGAAGCTAATGCTCTTTCCCTGCTCCTTGCCACCCCTCACCCCCCCTCCGCCTTCCCCCCATCAAATAGCAGCCTTGGACAGTGAGAGAGGCAGGTCAAAGCTATTTGCTACTTTTGACTGAACTGGCAAGATCTGAAGCCCTGGCAATCAGGGCTACCAATGATGAAGTGAAGTAGGCTGCTCTGACTTACCGTGAGGTGCAGGTATCCTCCATGAAGCTGTCTGCATTATAAAGTTTGAATTTTTTAGTGTGTGTGGTTTTTTGTTTGTTTTGTTTTGTTCCTGCCCATTTTTCCTTTGTACTAATTGTGATATTTCCAAAGCCTCTACATCTCTTCAGCATCTGATTTTCTCACTGGATGCAAAGCAGGTGCGTCTTCCTTTCTCTTTGCCCAGCTAGAAAAAAAGGAGGCGAAGGAACCAGAGGGATAGAGGAACCTCTGTGACAGGATGCTGTAAGAATTTCTATGCATATCATTAAAATCAAAGAGAAATTGTGAGCCAGTATCAAGCTGTACATACGCCATATTCACTAGTCTGCTAGAACCAAACTCCCCTAAATAATCTTTTCCATGTCTTTACACCTCTGTGAGTTCTTAAGTGTTTGACTTGACTGTCAGGGTGGCCCAGAAGGACCATTAATTTGACCTGAAGAGAGGTTTAGCTGCATTTGTCCTTCACGTCCAACTTGGGCAGGGGCTGCAAGTGTGCATGCAGCGTTTTTTGCAAGTCCTGTGGTCTAGAGGAGTGCGCCCAAAGCAGCTTTCGGCTGCTGCAGTTTCCTTGTGCAGTGATCGTCAGGCTCTCCTTTGGGTGTTTCTCTCCCCCTTGGTCACTTGGCTGTTGGAAACGGGAGAGGTTGTAAGTTCCCGAGGAGCAAAAGACCCCTCTTCCTGAGGAAAACAATACTCTAGTTATGGCAGTTTATAAGCCTCTTCCCATGAGCTTGTAAGGTTGGGACCCCTGGGACATGTGAATGTTCTTTGTGAGGCACTAGGAAAAGTGCAATTGAGCCTCCAAAGCTGTTTTTTTAGTTTTGTTTGGGCTTTTTTCTTTAAGGGAAGGGTTTGCTAAGTGACAGACTCGTGGATCATTTGCATGGGAACAACCAGAAGTAGGAGTAGTGTGAGTCTAAATGTTAGCATATTCCTGATGCTTTATTTCAGGCAAGATGTTGAACATAAACCTGATAGGTAATCAAAATGAGAACAAGGAAAACTACTAAGTGTGTTTGAGAAAAAGAAGAGATGTAACATGCTCTGGGCACAGGGTCTCCAAAACAACAAGGGTCAGTTTAAGATAAAGTTTTGTTGCTAGGAGACTGTAACCATGAAATAAAGAAATGCTGATTCGTTGACATACTTGAGAGATGATGAAAAAAGACATCTCTGTGTCTGTGTTATGTCAAAAACATAAAACAACACAGTTATTTTGGAAAAGATAAATACAATACAAAACCAAACAGCAGTAAATCCAACCCAAGTGCAAATGGTCACAGGGTCTGATTTAAAGTTTGATTACAAGAATATAGCTGGAGTTAATCATTTAGATGACCCAGCAGTTAAATCATTTGAGGAGGAAGAAAATAAGAAAAGAGAGGTTAAAAGTATGCAGCTGTATCATTCTTTTAGCACTGAATCAACTGGAGAGTGGGGAGCCCAGGTGACAGGAGTTTATGTAACCTGTATGTGCACAGCTTTGTACTTTCCAAAGGACCCAGAAGCTTCTGAAGGTCATTACAGTATGAAAAGCAGTTAAGTTCCTGGTGGGCATCAAAGAGAAAAGTTTACAAAGCAATCTGAAAGATTTCAGAAATGTCTGAAAGAAATCAAATTAAAGGAAATAAGAATAGAATTTAAGAAGATATAGGTCTGGTCATCAAGTTCTTTTAATGGTAACAGGAAAATAATAACTTGCAAAAAGGAAATCTTCTGTTAAAAATCTCCTCTTTCATGTTCCTCTGGAAAGGCTGTCATGATCAGAGAAAAACAAAAATGTCCACCATGATGAGGTAAGTTTGCAGGAAGTTGTGGCTGCCCCATCCCTGGAAGTGTTCAAGGCCAGGTTGGATGGGGCTTTGAGCAACCTGGTCTAGTGGGACGTGTCCCTGCCCATGGCAGGGGGGTTGGAACTAGTTGATCTTTAAGGTCCCTTCCAACCTAAACCATTCTATGATTCCTCGTTATCATTTTATTCCTGATAAAGCTGGCAAATACCTGCGTAAAAGAAAACATCTGCAAAATGCTTCTGTAGCTAGTGGGGATACGCAGGAAGGTTCAAGTAAAACCGTTCGCAAAGGAAGTTTCAAGTAAAACCATTTTCATGCGTTCATCTGCTTTTAAATCAGGTGTGGTGAGAATCTTGATTTGTGAAAGCTCTTGCAACTCCTAAAAAATTGTAGACTATTCAATAATGATATTATAATAAAGTCAATAATTTATGCTAAGCATACTTAAAAATTGCAAAATGTAATTTAATTATTTTGCCAGTGGGGAAATGGTGAAGAAATGAGTTGTGCTAGCCTAACTTGATTTTTGTTTCTTCACACGAGGTTTATAATTACTTTAAGTAAGCAAGTTATTTGTTTTCATTAGCAGTAATTGACCAATAAACACGATAGTAACATATTTTCTTTTGGAAGACTCTAGTAGTAAGTCTCTGTAGTTAAGAGCTCTGACCAAAAATACCATGCAGAGTGAATCTCAAATCACCGAGACTAGCTATCCTTAACATAACGTATCCAGTACTAATTATAAACTGCCGGTCCGTGTGGGTTAGTGTCTTAATGCTGTAGGTTGCAGAGATCCAAGTGTTAGCTCAGAAATGTACTCCCCAAGCTGTGCTTAGACATCTTTATAACACCCCAGCAACTGGAGAAGGTTTATTTATGTAAGTCATGCTCTAAATTTGAAAAAAAGAAAAAAAGTAGCATAGATCATCCTGCTTGCAGATATCTTTCACCTGTGCCTCTTGAGTCAGCAAGTATGTAGAGGAAATATTTCTGCTGGTAATACCATGAGTACAGGTACTAAATGCTTAGAGACACAAATATGTTCAGAGCAGAGATATACAGTCAGCTGCCATACTGTCCTTTTTAACAAAAAAAAAAAAAAAGGGGGGGACTTTACTCTTTCTTTATATGCAGTTTTGAAAGCTGGCAGCCTACATAGTTCAGCAGCGAAGGCAGATGCTTAGCATACCCCAAATTTACTCATTAGAGCTCAAATCCTCATCCCTGCTTAGATATAGTGTGAGTAGCAGTCATCCCCCTGTCTCCTGCCAGTACATATGTAATATACAGACACACACTCAGAAGTAACACCCTTTAAATCCTGAGTGAGAGCAGGCAATGTTATCAAGGAAACAAATTTTTATTGGTATTTCTTATCTAATCTGTTTTTATTGTGACTTTGGCTGCTCTGCAAGAAACATAAAATGGGGTCTGAATCTCTGTTTTCTACATCTGGGATAGCTGGAAATTGGAGTGTGTTACTCAAGATACCGAACGGCTGCACACAGGGCTTTCCTTCTCGGACACTGCTGGTGGCTTTGCATACAGCATTGTTATTCCCATCATATGCTGGCATGCACAGAACGGGTATCAGACAAACAGTGTCTATGAGCAGAAGACTTCTGATTCCCGACCAAGCATCTTAGCTGTTAGGTGCCTCTGACTCTCCAAATTTTGTTCCCCAGCGTTTTTCAGTAATGGTGTGATGAGCTGCTGTTGCTGTTGTGTTGACTGATACCAGGTTAAAGATGACCTGTCTTCCTTGACGTGGCTTCCTTAAAGAATGTGTGTTAGAGGCTGGATACTACCAGGAACTATTTGTCACTGGGTATGTGCTGATGTAGAAGACCACTGATACCTAACTCTTACTCAACTCTTGTAAGTGCTAAATAAAGCTGCCATCTCACCTGCCTTGGAAGATCATACCATGTCCTCAGAGCCCCAGAGGAACCACTGGGATTGCTTTTACAACTGGGAAAATCTATCCTGTTGCAGAGTCAGTAGGGAGTGCCCAATCCTCTGCAGATCATGAGCAACTTAATCAGTTCTGGAGCTACTCAAAGCTGACAAATCCTTCAAAGTCATCAAGCAATTTTAAAAACCAAGAGTTCATAAGAATTAAAATCTTTTTTTCATGGGCAAATATCAAACAGAATGCATCTTAGAGAACACGCTCTCTCCCAAGTAGCTAGGTAGTGTAAAATTACAGAAAAAGCAAACTGGGGAGACGTGCAGAAATCATCAAGGAATCATAGTTGACTGTTTTCTTTACTCACAATTCAATTGTTTTGTGCTGTAAGGAGACTACAGGAAAATAAACAAAATTAGCACTCAGGAAAGGACAATGCCAATTGATTAGTACATTGTGTTGCAGCAATATCTTCATTGCACTGATAGATGACAAAAATCACTTGTAATGAGAGTCTGCAGGGAAACAGCATTGCTTGCAAACTCAGACATTACTGATCATTCACACGGTCAACAGATTAGTGATGTTCATGGAGCAGACGGCTATCTGCAACAAATAAGTACATTTTCTCAGGATAAAAAGGCAAGCTGAGGATTACGAGGACCCACGCTCTTTATCTCCAGACAATCCTCGTTTCAGGATTCTTACCTCTTCTTAAAGACTTGGAATAAATAACATATTGATTTCCCTTAAAACTTAAGAAGGTGCTCACTGTTAAAGTATTCACACTGCTTATAAAAGAGTAGGGATTATTTTGCTTTTAAGCCTTCCTCTGTCAATGTGAAAAGATACCTATTCTGCCAAATTTGTCCATGGTCTTAAAGATTCCAGACAGGAATTTTATATATATATATATATATATATATTTATACATATTTGACCTGTTCTTACAGGTCTACTAACTGGAAAGGAAAACGTATTTGGAAACAGCTTGTTTATATCACTATGTGTCAATGCAGATGTGTAGATGTGGAGGAAGGCCCTTAAGTTGGGGTCAGTAGAGGCGTTTACTTGAGCTCTTTTTCCTGCCTAACCTGCACTTTGAGCTGTCTTTTCTGCTAGTGATACCTCTGAGACCAAAGGATGTATCTGTGTGTGAAGGTATATTGTATATAGTCTCTCTCTATATATACGTTATATTATTATGTAGTATGTGGTTTCATAGTGCTGAACTCCCAACCTGTCCATAACATCTTGCTGCATTTAGACGGCTGATGCATAAACTCTTTTAATTGCTCTGTTCCAGCAGAGTTGTGAAAGATATTCTCAGGAGCTGACCCACAGCAAAATGTATCCTGAGAGAACAAAACCGATATGGATTGTGTGCTGGGGATTGACTGATCAAAAATACCTGCTTTACTGGAAGAGGTAATTGAAGCACTTGCCTCTTAGGCTTTGCTTGACTTGTGAGTTGTCTTTCTCTTAAAGCCATGTGGTTGATGATCTCTTCCAAATCGGATTTACCTCATCCAGACCAAAATAGGATGCACTCAGTGGGGAAAAAAGTAAACATTGGAAGGCATCGTTAACAGTGTTTATCCTGTAAGTGAGATACTTGGTCCTCAAACAGAGATAAGCATAATACATGCTAATACCTTGCTAGTTCTAGCATTTTGATTTTCAAAAATTCTGTGTAGTTGCAACGCTGCTGCCACATCTAGAGAGCAATTGTTGCTTGTAAGCTGCTTAAATATTAAATGGTTATTAATTTCTTATCCTGGGGAACTCAATAGTTTAAGCCAACTGAAACCTCTGTCTAAAAGACTCAGTCCATGATAAAACTGAAAATGATGTGGTTTGAAGGAAGACTATTGTCGAACAGCTTTGGGGGGGTGGGGAGGAACGGACGTTACTGCAACCAAGGTGTTGCTTAATGCTAAGCAAAACAGCCTGAAAATCATGGCTTGAATTGGTCTGTAGTTCTTTTGGGACCAAATGCTGGTCTCACTGGCTGTAGCAGTAGAGGAATTTGCTTTTAGAGGATATTAATGCTAAAAGAATTTGCTCTACAGATAAGCAAACTGATGGATTTCGAATGGATTTTAGAAATAAGGTAGTTCCTAACGCAGAGACTGGAGATAAAGGATGTTACCTTCTCCTGTGCTTCAGGTTGTCTCTCTTAGTGACTCTTGTACCAGCAACAAACAGTTTCCAGGAAAGGTTATTCAGTATTAAGTGCTTAGCCCTTGGACATCTTCAGAGGAGAAACCAAGGAAGTAAAATACGTATTTCTGCAAATACAGAGTATTATTCCATCCAGCCATGGCCCTTTCATCTGAAATGTGTAACATGTCAAGTGTATTTCACAAGTCAACTGATTTGTCACTTGTCTATATCTACAGGGGGGCAGAGTCCAACTCACATACTATCATTAAAGGAATTTTCCTGTGTATTTTTCTCTCTGTAACATGCTTATTCCATAGCACTATATCCAAGTCCAAAGTTTAAGTTCAGGTGTTGAACAGAGAAGAGCAGTTCGCAAAGTGGATTTAAACTTCTTCAGAGTTTGAGAAGGTTCTGTTTTGAATTAATTTCTCTTCATTATCTGTTTCAGGTTACAAAATCTATATTATATACTTCTGTTTTCTCACACAACTTCATTAGTGTCTGGGTTTGATATCACTCTCCAGGCTATGTTTTTCCTTTATTTTAAAATTGTGAAACATTTTAAAATAAGCAAGCTCTTGATTACTAATTAATTTGCTTTAGCAAACAGGTCTTGCTGGGTGGTTACCTTGAGCCAGTTCTTATTAGTATTCTTACACAGGAAGCATTCTCCCTCTTTGGAGGTTGCTGTTACATCTCTTTAGCCACTTACAAAATAAAGCTAAGTGAATTAGTATTGATTCCCTTACTTGGAATAACAGGAATGCAACCTAATCGCCTCTCCAAATCACCAAGGCATTCCTGACGGAGGATGGAATGTAAAAAATGCGTGGAGAAAACAGGAATTTTGTGTTGCTGAGGGTACCATATGTGGCAGGCCTCGCTCCCCACCTGCTGAATGAGAAATACTTGTAATATTATAGTTGGTAAATACAAAAAGTAGTTTTTTCCCTCCATGTTGCACATTCTTGAATTATGTTTCTTTGTTATATTGACAACAAAGATCAATTAATATTTTACAAGTTTCATTCAGAAGTTCAAACTCTCATAGCATTTCCCCCCTGTTTTCTTAAGCATGTGTACTCTCACTCTCTTGGAAAGTGTTTCTTCTCTTTCCCCATTCAGCTGAGCAGGTAGGAAATTAATCACTGTTATTATGGGCTAAAGGAACTTAAATGCAGATACGGTTGAAGAGAAAGAAAGATATAAAATTGTTCAGATTTTCTGAGCAACTTCTTTCTTTTCCTACCTGAATAGTGATTTCCCCCTCAGTCTTAAATAGGCTAACCCCTCCTTTCTTCCTGCAAACAAAATCCTCTTGCAAGGGCCTAAATATCTGTGCTGCTGTCAGGTGTATTGGTGCTATTAAAAAAAAAAAAAGTAGTACACCAGAGTGTACAATTACTCGTTAAGGAATGCTGACCAGCTTTTCTTACCAACCTACTTTGTACGCTGTATTTAACTAGCTACAGGAAATTATTCTTAAGTATACTTTTCCTGGTAAAGGTCAGACAAATATTCAAAAAATGTCATGCACAGCTTTTGCAGTACCTTTAAGACCTAATCAAATTGCACCAAGGAAATGAACTGCTTAAAAAGTAGATGAAATCAGTTTTGGAAATGTTTAGCTTGAAATACTGATGTTTACATGCAGAGCTGAATTTTGAAAAGATTTGTTCTTCATTGAACCTTTCTAAGTACACTTCTTTCGTTGTTCATTGCCTCAGCTTTGCAAAATGTAAAGCAGAATTGCATCTTCAAGGTAGGTCCAATCTAATATCACGTGCTATCTCCAGCACAAATCACGTGTCCCTCCAATCAGTACGTGAGGCTGTGTGACGCACCTGGTGCGATTTTTCCATAAAACTAGGCCTTATGTGTTGCAGTTCAAATAATAAGGAAACCTTATAGCTCACAGATTAGTGTCATTTACAGATTTACTAAATCTCTTCCAAAAAAACCCTCTATGAAAGAGTCTTTTCAGTTGCTGTTTGCGTGCAATGGGTAGAGATAAAAACCTAGAATCAAATGTATAAGAAATGTGTGACTAACAAATTCCGCGGGGGGACCATTCTTTTTCACTAAGCAGTAACAAAGATTATTTTGGAGGACAGGAAAAAGCAGCTTGTATTCAGAAAATCCTTGCATATCTTGAAATGTAATGCAGAAATCTGTGAAAACATTATTGTATTCTTATCAGTTTAATTTATACTTTTTCTATCCACGATTACGTGTAATCAAACATCTGTTACATTTTGCAATGTGGCATTCCCCACCTGCTATAGATGAGCCCCAAATGTTTGGTGCTTTTATTCCAGAGTGCTTCAAAACACAAGTAAAACCCAATTTATTCAATATTCTTATTGTTGTTGCTGTTGATCTCGTGATGTCAACAAACTCCACAGCAAATTACAGTAAATGCAATGGTAAGTGAATGAATTTTCATTAAAAAATATAGGAAAAAAATGCAGACTAAAACCAGTGGTCAGGATATATCTTGCTGATGTAGAAAATACTTATCTAAAAATCAATTTAAACAATCTCATCATATGTTATCAAAGAGTGGATACCTTAGTACAGATACCTTAACCTCGACATGGGAGCACCTTCCTGAGTGGCAAATAACTCATACTAGAATGTTCCTTTGTCTAACAAGCAAAGACCTGCCTAGAAGTTGAAGTCAGCAAACCTATTTCCAGGGTGACACTGTACGTTGTGTAGTGAGAAGATAGCTAGCTGACTATTGGAAAAGTTCACCATGGGAATACTCCTGCTGTTATTGGAGACAGGGGCATGGTACTGGAAGTTAAGGGTTTAATTTAACCATCTGTATTTGAAGTAGATATAAGAATTCTGCAGTCTCTCCAATCTGAAATTTCACTGTGTATGTCACACATAAAATAACTTCTCATTTCTATTTTCTTTCTTCATTGTGTTTATATGATGTGAAAGAAATTAGTTTAGGTCTGGAGAAGTATGGTAAAATGTATTTTGCCATGTACAAGAGCACTGAAGTCCTTTGGGGCATCTTTATTGAGCTTGAGTTACTACTAGGTTGTCTCAGAAGTTTAAAAAAAAAAAAAGAAAATAACACCAGTTTGAAAGCCTCAAGTCTTGAAAAGCCCATTCTCAGCCATTTTTCACTTCAACTTTTGTTCCATTCCCTTTCCTGTCAGTTTATTTAATAGTCCTGAGCTGCAAATAATTTTTAAGTTAAAATGTTCATATCGTAGGATGAATACAGTTACTCAATTGTTGCCCTTGCACAATAATATTCACCAACAAGAGTTGTGGTACTCTTTAACCAGTGAGAATCAGGAGAGACTCCACTTACTGCAGAGAAATTATGAATGTGAAGGTCGGTTTCTCAAAATTAAAGGCCAGTTTGACATGCAGTGGTTCTGGTGATTCATACAAGTGAAAAATATGAAATATTCCTCTGAAAATAGGAACCTTCTCCAAGTTTTCACTTATTTTTAAGCTGAACCTCATTGACCTTTTAAAAATTTGCTTACAGACATATCTGTCTGCCTTTTTCCCATCTGGAAATAACTATTTCCAAACAGGAAAGTTATCTTCCTGCTTAATGTTTTCCTTCATGTTNTTTTTTTTTTTTTTTTTTTTTCCCCTGGAAGTAACAAATTTGTTCACATCTATTAACATCATCTGCTAAATGAAATTAAAGCCATTGAACTGGATTCAGGTAAAACCATACTGACATCAGTACATCAACACTTCATTCAGGAAAGGCTTTGATTAGCTAATGGTTAAAGTTACTGCAAGGCAGCATTGAAGACACTGGCAAATCACCTGAAGAGTTAGCTGTTACCGTTTTACAGTATAAATATGTTAAATATTCCAAGGGCATGTTATTTTAAAGCAAGGTTTCCAACTCCGTAAAGTGGAGATGTTTGACTATTAGTAGAGAGTGACATTGCCTGAACTTGCTCACCTTTGACATTATTAATAAACCACTGTGTATCTCATAAAGAGTAAAATCATCTTTTATCTTTCAATTTTGTACAGTTGCTAATACTTATATGCCTTAGAAGCTATCGGCAGTCTCTGTGGGCTTAATTACTGGGGGGGAGAAAAGCCTTGCATATTAAACTGAATAGTTTTTAATATTAAAAAACTGCTTGAAACTTGTGCTACAGCATGAAAAGCTTTCTAGTTTCTTGTTTTGCTCCTTAATGGAGGATCAAACACTATCTGTTTACTTGTTCCAGGAACAAATGCAAGTAATGGAAGAAAAAATAGCCTTTACATGATTTTAATTATTGAAAAATAATCAACATTTTATTGTTAATATTTTAAATATATTCATTGAATACATAATTCACTGCAAGCAGTAATCTAGCTTGATGTTTTTTATGGGGCTGGCTCTTCAGCTGGCATGAATAGGTGTAGTTTTATTATCTGAATTACCTCAGCTGTAAGTGGTTCCAGAAGTGGTGTTTAAAATACCAGAGTACCCAGAAAATTGTCAGCATACCTAGAAACTGCTAGAGCTTTGAGCACGTTTATTCTCTGATGGGAAAAACGCCATGAAATCTTGGCCCTGCTGAATCCAGAAATCAATCTCTCACATGCTCACTAGCATTAGACTGGCACTTTTTATTTCCATGTAAATTGCAGAGTTCAGCAGCAACAGGTATCTTGCACTGCCCTGAGTTCCCCTGAGTGGGTCATAGTGCACCAGACCCACAGGGCGTGGGGGGGGGGATGTCCCATCTCCACCACCCGTTTGTCTGTCCAGCCCTTACCTGGCAGGGCAGCCAGCACTTCGGTTGTGTTTGTACGTGCCGCGGCTCTGTTCGGGGAGCGCTCCTTTCATCTGGATGCGGCGACTTTTCCATTCATGCTGTGTTCATACAGCCTTCGTGTATCTGAATCTGTGATGTGAGACACTTAGAGCAAGGTATGGAAGAACACAGTGGCTAAAAAGAATGATCATCTCTCTCCACCACAGCATCTCTTCAGTTTTTGTTTCGACCAGATAAGCTGTCGGTTGTGATTTAACTGCAGTTACAATAGTGACCATTTTAACATCAGTATAATTGGCACATCGAGATTTTTCCTCTTCTTCTATGATAGTAGCTTTCATTTTCTTTCTTTTTTCCCCTTT
>RSEF01000003.1:2048981-2088454 GCA_003993805.1 Himantopus leucocephalus
TTCATTTTTTTTGGGAGGGGGGAGTGAATCATTCCAGGAACTTCCCTGCACTTCTGTAATTCTTCTCTTTTCACAATTAGAAAAACAGTAAGATCACTTTCTTTCCCTACAGCAGTTTTAGCACTTGCCACGTGTGCTAGTCCTGCTGATCCACACATCTCTCTTTTTTTTTTTTTTTCTTTCTTTCTTTCTTTCTTTTTCTTACAAATTACCGTTTTCAGCAGAACAGGAACAGTGCTAACCNAGCTTCTTGTAAATCATTGATCTGGGTCTTTAACTGAGTACAGGGACATCAGGAAGGAAAGAGGGATATTTTACACAGTGCTAATAGATACTGGTTTTCAAGGGAGTTTTTTTTTTACCAATAGATTCTTTCTCAGCTCCCAGTTAAATTATTTTTCTTATAAAGTCTGCCCACGGTACTTGAAACTAAGTTCAAGACCTTGTTCTCATTTGCTAACGCATAAGCACATGCTAACTTCGGATAAGCGAGTGGTTAGCAGGTAGGTAGCCAGCAAAGAGTTAGGAAGTTGGTGTTGCTGTAGCTGATGCTGGGGATGTAAGAGGAGGCTTTCCCTGCAGTTTAGCGCTAATTATATCCGCCAAAAGGTGGGGACGCTGGGCTAATTGCAGATGATGGATTATATGTAAAATTAGCTTTCCTTTGGAAAAATTCCACCTTCATTATGAGTAACACAAACAATACTTTTCTGGTCAAGCTGTATATATCGATGATTAATATAAAATTAAGATAAATCATTTGTGAAAAGTGCACTAAATATGCCCTAAAATCAATCAAGTGTACATCCTATCCTATTGATCACTGCACTTCTCTTCTGTCAGCCTGTATTTCGTTGTGTTCACTGTGTTCTCATACCTTCTGAGCCACAGTCATCAGCCAGAGCCACTTCCTTGCTCATACCTGGTGTCTTGCAACCACACAGCTCCTCAGCATCTCCTCCTGTCTCAGATGAGTTTTATTCCGCTCAGTACCCATTTATGTCTTAGCAAATTAATCCTTACGTATTAAATAGCATGGCACTCACACAAGGACATTCCATACTGGAGGTGACAAGATGCTCATGGGTATTTAAAGCTGATGGTATTGCTGGATAATTCAGTATTCTGTCCCAAACATAAGCATGTTCATTAATGAGCCACTTTTGGTTTTTGTTCTCATTTTTGTTCTCATTTTTGTTCATGGCAGACAGGTATGAAGGAAACGATGGAACGAAAAGTAACCATACCAGACTGTTTGTTTCAGTGCTGTTCAAAATCAGCTGCTAAGGCTCAGAAGCGTAGGACTTTACACTGGACTTGTTCATGTTCCATAGACCTGAGAAAGTGGGAGGTTCTGCAGCCAGCCTACGTAGGGCCAGTATTAATTGTCAAGTTCTTAGCATCTCTCACAAGACATTATTACCCATTCATTCTCTGTCCTAAATACACTTATGAACTTGCTCTATATAGCCTACTTTCCGGCTGGGTGGCAACTACATCCTTCAGGGAGCCCAGAGTGTGGGCTGTCAGTCCTGAAGCTGAAGCAGTGGGTGCATGGGACACCTGGTGTCTCCTGGCTTCCCGTCACCTGTTCTAGCTCTGAGCTCCCTGGGTTGCTCTGCCCCAGGAGGGTGAAGCCTAACACCAGGAAAGGACCAGGGCATGTGTGTTCCTTTTGAACTGCCTCTTTGGTGTGCGTCTGCGGAGAGAGAGAGAAAGTAATAGGAAGGGAGGGAAGAAAACGTACAGGATTTCCACAAAGTTGTTCGTGATAAGGACTCTGGTTTTTCCTTCCCTTTTTTTTTTTTTTTTTTTTTTTTTTTTTTTTTTTTTTTTTTTTTTTTTTTTTNCATGCCCTGGTGTAACATGATTTTCACAGTTTGGGCTCTTACTTTTTTTTGGTGCCAAGTCTGACAAGCTGGCGTTGCTCATTTTGCATGAGTGACAGTAACCTGGAGACATGGCCCTCTCCGCTGCGTACGTGCTGTCAGCTCGGGTTATTCACATCCTGTGGTAGTGTTGAATTGCCCTTCTGATGTAGGCAGAGATCCTATTTGTCTTTGTAGCTGGAGAGCTGGCAGACTTGCTGAAGTTTAACCAGAAGGCCCTCTCAAGTCCCTACGGCTGATTTCGTTATGGCTTTTTTCTTTTTCATTATGTTTGACATTTTGAAGGCTGAGCCTCATCATAGACAGGCAATCTCCAGCACCAGGCTGGGGAAATGAGTTCTGTGAGATGGAGAATGTGTGAAAAAGAGTGACCACAAAATTAAAATGAGATTTGAGGCACATTTTTGTCCTGTGATGTAGTCTTGTGCGGTATCTGTTCAAAACAAGAAACTAGAAACCAGAGACCTTAAAAACAAGAGCAAAAGTGATCCGTCTTCACTGGGCATTTGAGACGCAGAAGTATACAGAAGTATTCGGTTCACTATGGTGTTTTTATGCTCAGTGTATAAATCCCCTCGCTAATGTAGCAACATTAATATTTGCAAGGCCAATTCTACTTCTGTGATTTTTATTTCTTTAAAGCTAACTCTCCTTCTGTTTCACTGTACTATATAAATGCTGGTTTATGCTTCTGTGAATCGGCTACTGAAGCAATAAACTCCTGTACCATAGGCCAAGGGAAGACTAAAGCAAAACATGGTTCCCATGCATTAAGAACCTCTACCTCCTCAAAGTCATAGAGCAAGCAGGCAGATGATGCAATTTCAGTATTTGCTACTGTATTAACATGTCAGTGACAAATTAAATTTCATTTGCAAGCTCGGTTTCTTCCTTTCTCTGCCTCTTAATGAAGGTGATTTATCTTCTGAGAATGTCAAACTGTGGTTCCAAAATAGAGTAAATTCTTAATAATGTAATCAGATAGTTGACCATTAGCACTTGTGACAAT
The DNA here is from genome assembly GCA_003993805.1 of Himantopus leucocephalus. Taxonomy (NCBI): domain Eukaryota; kingdom Metazoa; phylum Chordata; class Aves; order Charadriiformes; family Recurvirostridae; genus Himantopus; species Himantopus leucocephalus. The sequence continues at coordinate 2,051,880 of RSEF01000003.1, forward strand.
TTTGGCATTAAGTGTTCTCATTAAAGTCAGTTTCTCCCTCGTTTCTGGCAAGTAGGGTTAGAAAGGCTGAGGCAGCAAGGTCTGTCTCCCTCAAAACCACCCTCTTCCCCAGGTCCATATGTAAATGATGTGGCAATGCTGAGAGGGCTTGAAACCAAGCCCTTATCCAGTGATGGCATGGCAGATGCCACGTCTTGTCTTGATTCAGTTTGAGCTGAAGGTAGTGCTCAAAAGGCTCTACCAAAGGTCAGGGCGTGTTTGTACCAGGAGCGAACTTTCACCTGGCTTAAGGCAGAGGTAGCTGTGTCTAGAAAAACCTCCACCTTAAATGGCTTAGGCCATGTTGAGTAGATGTAAGAGCAAATAGTCTTTCTAGGCATGAAAAGCTGAGTGACTTTTGCCTACGCTAATGGAGATCTCTGGAAAAGCTGTCTTAATTTCTGTAGCTTGGGGAGTTTTTTCTCAAGATTGTGATGCTACCCTGAAGCTTTTCAGAAAATCAGTTATCAGTAGGTTACTCTAACTGAGCTCCTTTATGTGAGACTTTGTTTATGACTAGCTTTATAGTTTGTGGGTATTAAAAATCTATATAACAAGAAAAAATGTGAGGAGAGAGATCTTCTGCCATCGTCAGTTGAGAAAGATGCTAGGCAAGATCAATAGCAGAATGCAACGTTTCTGCAAAGCCAGAGGCAAATCCTGGGATGTGGAATATTTCCTTCTGCTAAAAACTCTTTGCTCTTCAATGTGAAATATGGTGGGCCTTCAGTCCATGACTAGGGCTCCACAGAATCATCATTATGATAATGCAAAAATAATAGATGGAAAGGAAGAAAACTAGCTCGTAATCAGTTTAAACATTTTTTTCTTCATTACTAAAGAATTAGAAGTTATTTAGTTCTCATGTAGCAAGCACACAGAGAGAATTAGGATTTGTATCAGGAAACGTACAAGCATTTAACTATTTTTTTCCATTCCAGTAGGAAAAAGAAATAACCTTTTTTTTTCCTCAAATAGGATTATTTTTGAAAGGTTAAAATGTTAAAGAAATGAGAATATTGAAGGCATGTTATGAAAAACTGAGCAAAAATATTTTTTAAAAGGAGCCAAAAATCTTCTCACAGTTCAAGGTCACCTGCTAGACTATATCAAAGAAACCAGAGACAGTGCACAGCCTGACTGTGCCGTGGCACGCCAGACTGGCCAAAGCTGTGTCAAGGGGGTCTGGCAAATTAAAATGAAATGATTCTATTGAACCCTACCAAAAGAAATTTTTTTTATTTTCCCTCTTAGACAGAAATATTTAGAGGAAATTAAAACTTCTTATGGGAAATTGACAAAACTATAACTTCCCTCCAAAATAATTCAATGATAAATCCGCAAAGGAGAAGAACACCACTTAACTTCTGTGGTTATTAACATAATTGAGTCTTCCAATACATTGCCTTAATAGATACTTCTCCTGTAAAAATCTACCCTGAAATGTATCCTGCAAGTAGGATGTAGAAACAATTTGAAGTGAAGAGTAGGTAATATTTTGGATTAATCAAGAGGATAATCTTAGATGACTCATAAAACTGTTGGCCAGTCTGTAATAAACATAGCTTGGAAAAAATTAAAAATCTATTTCCTTGGTTTCCCCTCCCCAGTGGTTCAAGGAATAAATCTTCAAAGCAAAACATCCTTTAGAAATGTGACTGAAATCAAAAGATACCATCTCTTGAAGTCTCAGAATAAGGTGAAATAATAGAAGCAGCAGAGGGATGTGATCTCTGAAAGCTTCAGCCTTGTAGGGGAAAAAAGGAATCATACGAGCATCTGATATTTTCACTTTGGAGCTAGGAAGTTGTCCCAAATAGTGTTGAAAATCTAACTGGTTGAAGTGGATTTGTTAAAACTGTGTGCAGAAAACAGAATATCTGAGGGGCACTGGGACTTTGCAGAAGGATGTGCTTAGTATTTCTACATGTGCTGGTGTCAGCAGTGCAGCCTCCCTGCTTTGGAGTCTGAAATCCTAAAACTGCAAGAGTGTGAGATAAGACACCCTCAGCCACTCCACCCAGCCCTGGCTCTTGTCCGTGTTCGAGGTAGCTTCAACTCAGCCACCCTCACAGCAGTACGGTGACGTTTCTGCAGAGTCCCTGAGCTGTGGCTGAGCCTGCCTCTCCCCGAGATCACTCCCCAAAAAGCAGCATAGGTTTTGCTTCCCTTTGATTTTTCTCCTCTTGCAGAGTCGTATTGATCTTTCTTGCTAGATCTACTTTTATCCACTTCTGTTTGTTGACTCTTTTGGGAGTGGGGTTCTTGACTTCCCCAGTATCAGTTTTAATCTGACAGATTGGCATCTCTCATGGCAGCTGATCAGAGCTTCCCTGTCAGGACAAAAGGAGTCTACACCCAGAGAAATCTTAGTTCAAAAGTGCAAAAGAGAACGAAGGACAAGTATGAGAGAGAGAGAGAAAGGAAGCATTCTCTTTAAAACAAACTGGAAGAAGATAAACTCTTCTTAAAATGAGGCTATACAGCAAAACATACTTGTGGCTGTGATGGTGAATAAAAGCCTGTTTTGGAAACTGGGAAACCTGTTTCAGCCCCTTCAGGATAACAGTGCAGTAAAAAAAGACGAGCTATGCCAGGAGTGGGTTGGGTACTGTAGCATCCCAGCTTCCAGTTACCTTCAGTAATCTATGAATTTCAGTAGATTTTTTTTAATGCATGCTGGCTCTAGAGTGAAAAGTGTAGTCCAAGTGGCAATTAAGCATTTAATGTGCTGAGACGACCAAAATAAAGCCTGTAAAATATTTTTAAAACTGGTAGGCTACCTGTTCAAAAAAAATTTCCTAAGTGAGTGCCACGAGTTTCACTACATATACTGCATTCCTCTCTCCTTTAATTTAAAATGGGGTTTCGTAGATTTCAAATAAACACAGTATACATGAAAGGATTCCTGTATACATGATGGCTTCTCCTAACTATATGTATTATAAATACTAAGAATGCCTACGAGACCTTAAAAGCAGTTGCTTTCCTGCAGCTATTTTCAAACAGTTTCTCCCATATAAAGGTTGAAAATGAAGGCAGTTCTGAAGACGTTAACTAAATACACAAACATGTATAGATATTATACTTATTAATAGCACACATCTGTCTCCATTGCAAAAGCTGAATAGTTTCTCTGCAATGCTTTATTCAACTGAGCTGTTCTGTCTAACCTACACATTTATTGCAGTCTTAGAAGTATGAAAATCAAGTGCATGCTAAAGGGGGAATTGCTCCAGAAATTCAACAAAATGCTGATACCCGTTTTTAATTTATTAATTGAACTTACTTCTCTTGAAAGTATTTAGTTGGCAAACAGATCTTTTTCTAGCTATGATAATTATGGAGTAGGGATAATCTGGTTGTTCCTGCTAGTCCCTACTAGGAATATACATTGTATCATCTGGTTCACCAAATTTTGATCGGCTGCCAGGATGAGTTAGCGTATAGTTGAATAGCTTGAAGATTAATAAAAAGCATGCGCATCCCCCTGCCACGTGCAAAATACTTGCAGTGAAAATGCATGTGAGGAAAATAAAGTATTGGGAAAATAAAGCCATCTGGTGCGTGAACAGCAAAGCTTGTTGAAAAATTGTGTCTGCCCTGAAATGGGCATAAAACAAACAAACAAAACCCCTGCCTAGGATTCTAATTTCTTTCAGTTGCTTTAGTTCAATAAATACATTCAAATTTTTTTCCCCATCCTCCACTGAAGTTTAGTCTACAAGTTTTAGAAGGAAGAGCTGCTTTGAAATGAATAATCGAACCATTTAATTTTCATTCCTGTAAGACAGAAACATTTTTTTTTTTCTTCTAAACAAAACACTTGAGTTTAAGTTTTCTCTCCTGCAAGAGTCCATCAAAAAAATGCATAAATCTGTGGAAAGTTTAGATTTAGAGACAGGCACATTTTTCAGTGAAAAACATTAAGTTGGAAAACATTAAAAAGTTTCAGCCAGCTGTAGTGAACAGGGTCCAAAGCAACTTCAGTCAATGTATTACTGAAGAAAAGCCATAAATAGTATAACATAATCCTGAAGTAAAATTTAAATGACAGCCCTAAGGCACAAAACAAGATTGAGTTACAATTACAAAATCAGGCTGTCGATATTTTGATCCTCCGACAACGCAAGTTTACTGAGGAAAATTTCAGTCAGTCTCCAATTTCACACATCATTGGAAACAATAGCAAACATATAGCAGATAAGAAATGCTTGATGTACCAATGCACTCTAATGTAAGCTGAAAGGAGCAATGAGACAATTGTCCAATGTCGACTAAAATGGAGATCCTATTAATGTGCACGTCTGAGTAATTTTCTTAGCTGTTGATAATGGGAGATAGTTATCTATAAATTTCTATTACCGTAAGACTTTAAAATTTAAATGTAATGGAATTTTTCAAGAGGGGCTACTCTTAAAACAGTCTTTATGCCTTTTTTGCACTGTTTTGTTTATACTGTTTTACACCAATGTAACATTATTAACATCACTTGACTTGTTCATGTTCTGTAGAACTGAGAAAAGGATCTATTTAGAGGAAAATGTCTTGAATGTGAGTGATATATTCAGTAAAATTTCCAGGGTCACAGGTCAAGAAATATTCATTCTTCTCACAGATCAGAGAGGGGTATTGCAAGCTGACCTGTGTTGGCCCATGAAGTGATGTTGGCTATGGCTTCAAGAAACTTGCAAAGTAATGCAAACGTGTATGTGTGTATCTGTATGTATCTCTCTACTGTCTTAGTTCAGTCTTGAGGGCCGTCACATTGCTGCGGCCACCAACAAAGAAGTCAATATTGACGTGGGTATCCACTGGCTGCTTCGTTTCTCTCTGCCTGCCACGCTTAAGCAACACTTTGAAGAATTTTTCTTCATTGCTGACCTTAACAGAATTCATACATAAAAGGAGAAAACTTAGCATCCTGCTACTGCTCAGCTCTGTCTCGAATTCTGTGTTTTCAATGCTGACTCACAAAGTTATTGAATTAAAGAGCACAAGATTGCGAAAGTCAAACAAAAACTTGAGATCCTTTTCCTTTCCAGCTATCGCTATCGTTCTCTGTACTCTAAATGTTCTTTATCTATTAATGGCGAATCTGGGGGAAGGAAGATGAGAAGCTGTTATAGCTGGCCAAAAACTGTCTAGTTTTAGAAATGTAACTTTAGTTGGAATTCGCCAGTTGGAGTGTAACATATTTTTGTGAAATACACATTGACAATATAAACAAATATTTCTCCTCCTATAAAAAGCCATTATTACAATATCCCTTCTTATCTTCAGATATTCAATAATGTCCTGGTTTGAGGTAAACCACGACAAATGCCACATTTTCTGAATATTCATCTTGAGAGAATTTCAGATTTTATACATAAGATATGTTCTTTCCTTTCCTGAAGCATCTTCCTTGACCTGTGACCCAACACTGTCTTTATCGAATTGAATTTCCGTTGTGTTAGGAAAGGAATGTTTTTACATCTTATATTACTTGCATTGATAAAGGCTGAGTTTAGTGTTCTCTTGCAGTCTTTCAACCTATCATAGTGTCACAGGTTGGACTAGATTGTCGTGGTATCTCTAGGAGAGCTCTGTAACACAACTTGATGAAAACGTAATACGGCAATGAGCAATGCGCAGCTGGCTTCCCAGCTGCTGAGCCTCTGCCATAGAGACTTTGATTAGATTTAAAAGGGATTTAGTACCCTACGGACAGGCACAAAGACTGTTACATTCCTAAAACCTGATTTAAGGGGGTTTGAGCACTTCCCACCCACTTGAAAGACTGACCTGCTGCTGTCCCTGATTAATGGGACTTTACTAGAGTATCGGTGAAATAAGAGAGGGAGGTTTTGAATCAGGTGGAATATTTCACAGGGGTTACTTGTATGAGAGACTTCTCACCTGTTTAGCTGTAGCGAGTTAAAACTCTGCATGCCCCGCTACCCGTGCTACCGTGACTCATAACAAAGTATGGTAGGTGCTGTAACTGCATGGCAGAACCGATTATGTGCCTATACATCAGCAGCTTCACTTATGCAGATATTACCTTAAACCAATGATCAATGCCATTTTGCACAGAGTCCCTTGTTTTTTAATTGGAGTGAAAAGGGTGGACAGAGGGGGGCAGAAACTTTTAAATTAACACTGTAACTTTCTAATGACCTAAAAAAAACTAATTCAGAGATTCATTAAAGCTAATGTTTACCTATCTTTATTCAGGAAAGCAATTAACCAGTTTAGATATTAACATGTCCCTAAATGTTCTTCCAAATCTGCATATACAAATCATAGAGATTAGTAATCATCACTTTGGATTAGGGGATGGATTACAAATTAGAAAAAAAAGATACTTGGTCAGTAGGGTTATGTCAAGAAAAGGAAATTATGCTATTTGATTGATGCACCCAATTAAAACTGTCTGAAAGAGCTCAAATTTAATCATAGACACAGTGAAGTGCTCACAAATGCTCTAAAGACCAATAATTGTTCATACAAATTATTTAGAAGAAATTTTGTAGAACAAATGTGCTGGAGAAAATCTAAACTGTTCACGGTCAGTTCTGGAGTAGAAACTGCCAAAACTCGTTAAATTATTCACTAACCATCATTTGTTCAGCTCACTGTATTACAAAAGTTATTGATTAGGTAGTTCATAGTAGTTGGTTGTATTTACGGAAATGTGTTTCTCTTCCCTCCTGTTATTTTGTAGTACATTGGGGTTTTTTTCAAAAAAAATACAGAGGGATTAAGTTATACATTATTTATAACACATGCTTAGCACTCAGATAGTAAGCTAATGGGGATGGCACAGTTAGAAGTAGTCTCTAACCTTTTCAATATTGCATTTCACTTTTCCAAAATGAACAGCTTTTGCCTGAATAATATATTGTAGATAATGACAGAAAAGCTAAGCAAAATACCAAATCATAATATATATATGGAAGACTAAAAGCTTTCTGGTGGATATCTATCAAACTCTTTCTTGTTTGAAAAGCATGATTTATTTTCTTTTTTCTCTCTCTGCTTCAGCACAGCGGAGCTTTCCCCAAGTGTAATTCAATAGCTTATTACCCTACAGGAGCACAAATTCTTGACTTCTGAGACTGGGCAGTATTGTGTATCATATGTCATAAATACTTGAAAGTCAGTGTGACATCTACAGAGGACTACAGTTGGTCATTAATGTATTAATTTCTGTAGCAGGTGATCAGAAGATACTTTCCACAGTTAACTGACGGAGACAAAAATGTATAATATCAGCTTGAACTTTGACTGTGAATTTCAAGAGTTTGGGAAGAAATTTCCTCTAGGATAGACTAGACATACAGCCCCCCTGAATCCCTGGGCTGAGCTGTTGTGTGATGAAGAAAGAATGTGCCGGGGTGGCTGCACTGCAATGGTGGCAGCACTGGCATTGCTTTTAAAGCATCACACTTGGTTTTCCAACAGGGATGGGAGATCCGCTTCCAGTGACATAGAAGACAAAATGGAAATCCAGATTACAAACTGTGCAAAGATGCAGAATTCCTGCAGCACTCGCTGAGATCAAGGAGAGGACAGAAGTGTGCCAAAAAATCTCATCCAACTAGCTTGCAGGTTAGCCTCTTCTAAAAGTGGAGAGAAAAATATGACAAAGAATATTCAACCTTTAATTACTCTGATTTGAAATATATTTTAAAATCTCTCGGAAGGAATAGGAGAGTTTAAGACTAGCAAGGATTACTGTAATAGTTTTACTGTTACCTGTATTTTATAAATAGAGGCTTTATTTTTATGTGCTGTTTTACCATGTCCCAAATCTCCAAAATCTCCCTAAGTTTATCATAATATTATTTCTGGATTTGACCCATATGTGAAATCAAAAGTAGAAGAATTCCGTTAAAGTGTGGATGAAAACTCAGACTGTGGGTGTGGATATAAAATAACCTTAGCTATGATTGTGATATTAAATATCCACCAGTTAAGCATTTGTGTGGCTGTGGATCTTTGAGCAACATGTGCAAATGTAAGTGCTAGACTATACTGTTCCCGAAAAACTGTGACAGTCTGCTGCGCAAACATGTATAATCTGCGAAATAATTGAGGCTAATTTCAGTCTAACTTGTGGGAGTTTCCGTGTCATCAGCCACATACGCTTAACGTCTAATGCTAGCGTAGGCTAATATATAAAATTCCTAATGCTTTAATGCTAAAATATTTTAAAGCTTTTATTTTCTGTAGCTTCTGCAGGCTGACAAGGTACACTGTGGCAGCAGCAGGAGAGTGTTAAGCTCTGGTCTAAGGAGACAAAGAGGGGCTGGAGAAAGGTAATGACTAGAAACCAGGAAATCCATGGCCCTATCTAGGGCTAAGGGGTCACGTCCCTTTTCTGGTTGCTTTGTGAGGGCTATTGTAATGCTAAACCCTTTTCCATCAGTGGCCTAAAAGCAACAAATGTTTGAGTATTGCAGATTATTTATTGTTGATAACTGTTCAAGCACCAGCTGCAAGGAAAATGCAAGTTATGCTCACCCAGCTGGATATAGATCTTGTGATTGGAGCACCTGATCAACAAGGTTTATGTTTGAGATTTAGCGTCTTGCATTTGAGTTGCTTTCAAAGTAGTTGCAGGAATTAAGCAGAAGTGATTTCTAATGAGGAACTGCAATTGGTTCCTTGCTCCCCGGCAAACTGAAAAAGACACAAAATCAATCAAAACTCAGTGTAAATTATTCATCTGACTTTACTCTGAGTTTAGGAAAAAACCCAACCTGGCAGCAATAAAAGGCCCTTCGTTCTGAGGGGCAGCAGAGCCCAGCTCAGGAGCCCAAAAACCAAGCTGGGCTGTAGAAAGCACTGCTGAGCAGCCTCCTCCAGCTTGTGCCTCGTGTCCCTTTGCTCTAGCCACATTCCAGCTAGATAGACGTTTGCAATTTTCCAGGCTCTGCAGGGAATATGGCGGTGCATTTAAATGCATGGAAAAGAGCTGGTGCAGGCAACGTCAACATTTCATACCCAGTCTTAAAATCCGAGGCGCCCTTTTGGATTAAGAAAATAACGAACATTTCAGATGAACAAATGTCCAAATGGTGGAGCAATACGCTAGTGAGACAGAGCTGTAACGAACTCTTTAGAGGTGGTTTTTCAGCTGGTGTAAATTGGCACAGCTTCAATGGAGCCCACAACAAAACCTAGCCCTGCCTTTATATAAATACACGGTAATGATCTCCCCCTCTTCTGTTGGGAAGCTTTTATCCTCAAAAGCCATGTTCCGTGAGGATTATCTTGATCATTTTTTCCCCATTTTAAGATATGGGCTCTGGCCTCTATATTTAACTGTAGCATTTTCTATCAGAAAATAAAGCAGTACTTTCTAAGGGTCGCTCATGCATTGAACTCGGCTGTCAAAGCTACTCACGCTGCCTTGGGTAATTGGCTACTCACCAATCTTTGTCCAAAGGTAAATAACTATTAAAAACCCTAACCTAAACTGAAGCAGTAAATTATCCCACAAATTCCTTTTACTGCTCTGTTTTGCTTGGATTTACTCAACCTATAAATCAGAGCTGAACAAGAAGTTTGTAGAATGATGGCCACAAGGATCTTTATGAGGTCTTTAGCCATAAATTTCAAAGCTGAAGAGGCTGAACGGGTAAGCATCTGAGCTCTCCTCGCCACACAGTTCGCACGCTCGCTCACTTCTGCCAGCTTCCTCAGAAAGGGATTCTGCCTCCCTTAAAAAGTTGTGTAATTGTTTTGGGTGTCATTTTTTTCACTGTGTGAGGGTGGGCAGAGGTTGATGGGTGCCCAGCTTTCTCTGCAGCAAGCAGTGGTTAAAGCAGCCGCTCAAACCACAGGAAGGCAGGGTTGGCTTCCTCCTGAGCCCGACTCATGTGCCCGGAAAAGTGCTGGGAAGCAGGGCTGTTAAAGAAACGCAAGTTTCACGGACCAGGAAGAGCAAAGGAAATGATGGCTGAAAGAAGAATGGTGGGGAGAATTCTTGGATCAGGGACTGAAAGTCAGGACAAGGGAGGGGGCCTTGCTGGACTGAGCCTCCTGTCTCCTAACGGGCATTTACAGGCATCGTCCTATTCCCCAGACTGTAAAACCTAGGGGAAGCAAACATTTAGGTTTTAAATAATTTAGCACAGCTAAGTTAGTGGTTCCGTCTCTGAAAGCTGCTCAGTAAGCTTGGTCCTTGCCCGTTATGAATCTGATTAAAATCCATCTCCTGGAGTCTGACAAACCAAGTGATAAAATCCTGGGGCAATAGGGATTGCCTTGTAAAGGCGACTCTAGCTCCTGGCTGCTCTTTCAGCCTGCTAGGCAGAGCAAATCTATGAAATAAAGATTTGCTTATCTCTGTCTGTCTTCCTGTCCTTACTGCCGCTGGCTAAATGCGTTGGTCTGCTCGTGGAGCTGTGCTGCACAAGTAACATCATGGGCGATGTTATTTATTCACTTCTGGGTCCAGTTCTCAAATCTGCAACAGTCCTGTGTGGCGTGGCTTTTGTCTGAACAAAATGACTGATTTCTTTATGTGACTATGACAGAAATGTACAATACAACACTGCCAGGATTTACGACACCTAGCTCAACAGCTAGATGGAGGATAGTTGCAGGTAGGAGTAAGTCCTTCTTGGAATATCCCTGTGTTTTTTAAATACTGCATTGTGCCTGTTTTCTCTGTTATGGAAGTAGGTCAAGGAGTTTGTTTTCTGGCATTTTCCCCTCTGTATCTATCTGTTACATCTTTGCAGGCAAACTCTTCTTTCAAGTACATGTCAATTAAAAATTCAGGTCTTTTGTTCTTGTACTACACCAACATTTGGAAAAAAAGGGTTTGGGGATTAAGTCCTGAATATGTACTTCAATAATGTTGCTTGAAGACAAACTTCAGAAAACTCATGTTTTTCTGGACCTGGAATGCCTTTTTCTTTACTGCTGCTTTTCTGTAAATCATGGTTTTTCGCTTGTGTCTTGCAGTTAAACAAAACCTTACCATTTATAATAGTAACAGCAGATTCTCAGACAAATTCACCTACTTTAGCCAACAAACATCTTGTAATATTTATAAAGAGGATAAAATAACTGGATTTTCCCATTTTTATACTAGGGTTGGGTTTTGCCTCCCAGTATTCGAAATATATTTTCCTCAGAGGGAGGCTACATTCTAGATTTCAGTGAAATGATACCGCTGGCTCTTTCAGACCTGCTCGACGCTAGTTTATAGTCTGTCTTGTTGCAAACTTGGAACAGTCTGCGATGTGGTGTCACTCTCCAGCTCTGTTACAAAATCCTCTACAAGCCTGGCCAAATCACTTCATTTCTCAGGGTCCTATTTCTAAGCTGTGAAATGGCACCTGGCAAATGGAAGACTCTCTTTTCTCATTGTGCTTTTTACCTTTTCAAAACAGTGTGCATTATCTTTGCTAAATTATAAGCTAGAGTTTATCTGTTCAAAAAAAGTAATCACGGCCTAAAATTGCTTGTCACCTTCAAATTCTACTGTAATACAGTGCAGCGGGCCAGGTCAAAACCGCTCATTGGTTTTGGAGAATTTCCTGTAAATTTTAAGTCTCGTGTTCACTTCCTTGGGTTATTTTGATTTTCTTTTCTTTGTTTTTTCATGAATGACAGAACTAATGCAAATCATATGGGGGCGTTCTGTGGATCAGTGTTGCTGCCACTGCCACCACACGGCAGCTTGACTGGACGGTGCTCTTCGTCTCTGTTCCCCACCGTTCAGTTCAGAGTATTGACGGGTGTGCCGAACAGAACGTGGTGGTGTCAGAAAGAAAGGTGAGTAGAAAATTGTTTCTTTTTCCCTGTTCTTTGACAGTATCGCAAATGTTTGAAGTTGGGTGGGGGTTTTATTTTGGGTTTGGTTTTTTGTTGGTTTTTTTTTTCTTGTGACAGTTGCCCTGGCCTTAAAAGAGGCTTGTGCCCATACAGGACTGCAGGAGAAGGACTCCCTTACGCTGTCCTAATGCAGTCCCTGCGCAGTGGGTTGTTGAAAATCCCTCATTGCTTTATATCCTATCTAAAACTAATTTTATTTATTTTTTAGTTTAGCTCCTTTATGGCAGCAGCTGGTGTTATTTGTGGACGTGCGTTACCTTTTTAGCTCCCTCTCTCTTGGATTTAAATTGTCTTTATTTTGGCACATGCATTTTTTTCCAGCAAGCCCTATTTATCTGTCAGTCCAAAGCATGTGCTGGAATGGACCAATTTCAGCTCCCTGAATAGGGCAGCAGCCATTTGATGGACAGGGGAAGTGGCACACAGGCCTGGGAGCTCTGAGGGAGACTTCAGTGTTTACATCAAAGAGAGTCTGTCGAGCCTCACCTTCCTCAAAAGAATTACTTTAACGCTTTCTATGTAGAAGGAAATTTTGAGCAACTTTTAAAGGCTGGTGAGGGTGGGTTACTATATTTTTTTGTTTCTGTAGAAGTATCAGGAATGCTGTTACATCCTTTTCCCTGTAAACACGTACTGAGTGTTGGATGCTGATTTGTGACACTTGATCGCACAGCCTGTGCCGAGTTCTTTGAGGGAATGCCCATGTGGACACATCCAGTATAGAGGAGAAAACGTACTCTGGCTCCTCAGATTGAGGTAGAGGCTGGCTTATAAGTAACCATGGCAACGAAGTTGTCACTGTGAGCGTCAAGACATGTACATACCAAAAAATAAAAAAGCCCAAACACACTGCAACATACACGAACACGCCAGCTGATTTGGAGATCTGTCCCTCAGTTCTGTTCCTTATGGATGTTGACAGCTGTAGCTATCGCATGTAGGCAGGAATATTTTTCCCTGCTCTATCCACTGCATCCAGCAGCAAAAATTGTTCCTGGTGGTAAATGTAATGGCCTCCAATTAAAAGGGGATATTTGAATTTTAAGTTGGAGAAACACTGAAAACAATTTTGTATTCACCTTAAAAAGTTTCATCTATCACACACTTCCAAATACAGTGTGCTCACATCAATATTTATTACATTCAGCTCTGTGTTTTCACAAAAGAGCCATTAATACAACATATCAACTCTGGTGACAAGTTACATTCTATTGCTGTCAACAAACAAAGATGTTCTTTCTTTCTCTGCAAACTCCTCTTTTTTTCTTGTTTTAATCGACCATCAGGTTGGAGTTTTGAAGGATATGTGTGGATGTGCTTTCCAATATTTTCTAGAAAGCTACTAGAGAGATGACAGAGTGAGCTCATAGAGGTTTATGAAGACATTAGTTAATATTTTCCTCAGAGATGAAATAAAGGTTTTGGGGTAGGTTCTTTGCTTGGGATGGAATTAATCCAATTTCTAAAGAGGGCCAGGGAACCAGAAGCCCCATTCAGGAGGGGAGGTCTCTGAAATAAATATTTAGCTTTGAAAACACCTGAGAATATTGATCTCTGCACCATTGTTCTGATTTAAATGAATTTGTACTTTATACTGGTGTAAAGGGGACAGGGAACAGATCTAAGTCATAGAGCTTATTAACCTCCTGTCACCGTATCGCGTTCCATGAGTTAGGCACTTCATACTTTCAGTTATCGCTGTCTTGCTCAGGTGCGCGTCCTGGATGAGCACTGCCTCGTGAGGGGTCAGCTCTGCTGCAACACCAGACCCCTCTCTACACCTCTCACTGCTGCAGCTTTATGCAAGATCCTACAGGAGTCCTCTGTCAAAACCACTGGCAGCACCTCACTGACTTCGGAGTTTGGATCCACTGTACGAACAATGTCGCTGCTTATTTGTCTTCCCGTGCTAATTAGTGTCCTGAGAGGGTTATCAGTGTGTAGAGAAGTAAGAAATTTGATATAAGTGGCTCTACAATATCAGTTTAAAAACAGTTACTTGTGTGAGTTGGAGCAAGTAAATGCTTCGCCATCCCTGGAGGTGTTTAAAAAAAGGGTAGATGTGGTACTTGGGGATATGGTTTAGAAGTGGTTTTGTCAGGTTAGGTTAATGGTTGGACTTGATGATCTGAAAAGTCCCTTCCAACCTTATCAATTCTATGATTCTATGATTCTAAGTAGGCTTCAGTTGTTTTAGTTAGATTTAAGCAGCAGTAGGAAAAATGTAGAAGTACAAGAATATCTGTGCTAAAACCTGTCAGCTTTCCAGCGGGTTAATTGAACATATAATTGTATAATGATCACCTGGTAATATTCAATTCTTAAAACCGCTTAAAATCTGATAAACTAGCTCAGTTCCACAAAACTATTACTTTAGTCAACTGTGCCTTACTGTTACAGAATTCACTTTTTCAATCCTTGCGTAGCGCTCCAGCTGCCAGAATGGTTAGAGCAGGTCGAATGGCCTGCACGCACCTGCCGCTCTTCCTTCATATGTACTCAGAGGCTCGGTGGGACCGTGGGGAGTATACCTCCAGGACAGACTGTACCACCACGTTCAGTTGCATTTTATTTTGTCTGCCAACACTATTTATCTGCATGCAAAGCAAAGGGATGGTTCGTTTGCTTCATCGCTCGCGTTGCCAAAATGATCATGCTGGTTTTTACCAGGTTCATCTCTCGCGATCCTGGATGGGACAGCAGAATTGGAGCTATGCTGTATAATTTCACTTTTTTGGTTGAGCCATTTTTGAACCTGGGAGGAATTGAGGGGGGAAAAATGTTTTGGGTTGTTTTTTTTTTTGCAGATCTACCTGCATGTGTGCGCGTGCTGGTTTTGGAGGTGTCTGTGCTCCTCATGGGCAGGCATGCTTTTTGTCTGGCTGCATGCTGTGCCAGCATGAGGCTGGTTTTAAGCTCTTTCTTTATTTGAGTGTTCTTAATAGCTATTGATCATTATTATCGGATGTAAAATCCATTTTCGGCAGCGAATGCTTCGCTCCCCAGCAGCTCATCAGGAAAAAATACTTTCCTTGTATCTATTTTGTCCTGTTCCGGTAGAACCAGTTGTTGCCATTGGTTCTAGTGAGGTCTGGATGCAGATTTGTGCTTTAAGGCCATAGGTAAGTATCTCAGAATCTTTCTGCTTTAAAATGCAAAGAAGAGGAGGCTACAAATGCAGCCAAGGTCTGTCAGCCTCTGCTCCCATGGCCTGAGAATTTTACTTGTAAGCCAGTGGACACTGGGTACGTATTTGAGATTAAAGTGCTTTTGAGTGGGACCAGTGAGAAACTTTTGATCAAATCTCTTTTACATGTATTTTTTTGTTCTTCCCATTGAACTCTTTCTGTGTCATTGTTATCACCTGCATGAGGTGAGTATTGCACAGTTGAGCGCTATGGATGCATTTGCTGCTGCTATTGAAGTAAATCATACCCATTTTATACGGTCGCGAGGTGCTGCTGGCTGTGCCTTTGGCAGCAGCCATGTTTGATGTTCTAACTCTTCCTGCTTTGGGGAAAACAGAAGGACCAATGGCTGAGCAACTGCACTGCTGCGTGGCGCACACGGAAAGGGAAGTCCAGCCCCAAGTGCTTGTGCTGCAGCATCTCCAGTCACAATACATCATTCATTTGCCTTGTCTCCTGTGTGCTCATTTTTTCCCTTGGGAAACTCCTGTGTATGGAACGATCATTAAATCATCTTAGTTGAATAGTTACTCATAGCAGAAGAGGTTTTGGTTAAAAACATCTCTTCACCCCAGTGTAGACCAAAACCAGTCTAAAACACAGGAAGAAAAGTACTTTTCTACAGCATTTTGAATATAGCAGTCCCTAGAACTAGGGTCTGCTCTGATGTCTTCATCCATCTTTATGCTTACTTTGAAGCTTTAAATCATCGTGACCGAAGCATCAAAAACTCATGAGGTTTTAAAAAATAATAAATGTTGGGATGTTTAGCTTTTCACATTCATCACTTCAATCTTTGCATGATATCTTAAAAGATTTTCTTTTTAATAAAAATGGAATTGCTCTGCAATCCCATGAGCGGTGCTTTCAGTAAGAAAGTAAAACTGCAAGACATTAAAAATCACAAGGAATGACAACAATGAAGTCAGGTTAGAAACTTAATTAGCTTTAATTGGAAAATTATCTGCTGGAAAAAAACAAATGTTGCTAAAAACATACTGCAGGTCACATGTAGAGTGGCTAATGGTTATAATGAGGTCAGGACAACAATACAGGGGTGTTTAACCTAAAAGAGTACAAGTGTGTGTGAAATTGAATCTGTATGCCTTTTACATCTCCACAGATATAAATACAATTTTCCCTTTTTGGATCAGCATCTCAGTGTACTTCCAGGGGGACAAATGCCCCCACTAACACAACGCGGCACACTTCTCTCTTCCGCAGGTCGGCTGGATTCTGACAACTGCGAACTTGGCACACAGTTTCAAAAGCACTTTTCTGTTGTGTTTGTTGACAGGTAGCAAAATCTCTGCAGGAATTGGGTGTGATTAAAATCACAATAAATTCTGATTATAGAGAGCTATGGATCAGGGCTTACAGCTACAATGCATCTGTGACATAACCAAACACAAACGAGCAACTGTTAAAAGAAGGAGCTTGTGAAGGAAAGGGGGTAGTTTTTTCAGTTTCTCCAAGGTGCTAATACCGGATCTAATGCCAGCTGCTCATTTTAATATGAATAGTTCATGGTGTGTCAACTCTTAGACTAACCCACTAAAATAGCTGGTTGCTTTTACACTCTAATTTATATATGACCTTCGTGATCAGGGTATCTGAGAACACACGGAGGTTAATGAATTCTGTCTTTTCTCACCAGTGTGAAGTACTGAGGTAATAATCTCTTGTTACAGAGGGGAAAAGAGGGCACACGTCATGTCCAATATTTTAGCCTGTGGCTGAGCTGTGAACTAGACCCAGCTCTCCAGAGCCAGGTTCAGTGCTGAAGCAACAAAGTCATTCTTGCTCTCCCTAGACTATCCATCGGATGAATTACAATGTACATTTAAAAAGCATATTCAAGTTGTTTAGGCCAAGATCCAAGTTTTCCTTTGCAAACTCTGACACCAGCTCTCATGGGTGGCTTTGACCTGTTACAATGACTGCAAAGTTCCGCTTTTGTTGGGGGAAAGTAATGCTTGTGGCACAGACAGCAAATATTTTTTCTGGCTTACTCTCTCCTGAAACAATTTTTGTGTCACACTATGCAAGAGTAAATGCCTCTTATATGACACATACGGTACCAAAACTACTCAGTGCTGAAACACTTTGCACAACCACCCCATTAACACTGCGGCATTGTTAATTTGTGAGAATACTTGTGAATACAGCACAGAAGACAAGAAAAGTTCAAATGAGTCATCTTGCCTATGTGGGAGCTCAGAGCACACACCCTTTTTAGGTCATTTGGAAGTATCATCTGAAGAACAAGAGCATGTCCCATGCTGTCATCAGACTGGAGTGGTGCAGGACCTACAGGGCAGAGAAACGCGCTCAACAACAGGTCTTCATCTTCTCTCTTTTGTTTTTTTCCTCCTCTGTTTTTCTTCCCCCCCGCTTCCAACCATCCTTTCATCCTTCTGTCTGTTCTTCTGTCCATCCTTCCTTCTGTTCTTCCCTCCATTGTTCCTGCCATCTGTCCTTCCTGCATCCTTACAGCAGTTCTTCCATCCTCTCTTCCTATGCTCCATTCTTCTCTCCATCCGTCCTTGTTTGTGTCCTTCTCTGTCCTTCCATCATTCCATTAATCCCTCAATCTGTCTATCCATCCTTCTTCTTCCTTCCATCCTTCTGTCTGTACTTACGTCCTTCTGCCTAGTCTTCCCTCCTTCTGTCCTTCCTTCTGTCCTTCCATCCTTCTTCCATTCTTTCTTCTGTCCTTCTGTACTTCTGTGCTTCCCTCCCTCTGTCTATCCTTCTGTCTGTCCTTACATTCCTCCATCCTTCCATCCCTCTATTCTACCATTCTTTCTTTTATCCTTGTCTTTCCTTCTGTCTGTCAGTCATTCCTGCTGGTCCTCCTTCTGTCTTTCCATCCTTCCCTCCTTCATTCTGTCTTTCATTCTCTCTGTCCATCCGTCCATCCTTCTTTCTGCCCTTCCTTCCATCCTTCTTGCTGTCCATCGGTCTTTCCTTCCATCCATCGATCATGCTTCCCTTCCATCCTTTGTCCATCATTCTTTCCTTCCATCCATCGATCATGCTTCCCTTCCATCCTTCTTTCCATCCTTCCTTCCCTCTAAACCTTCCATCCGTCCTTCCATCCATCAATACCTCCGTGCATCCTTCTGTCCTCCTTCCTTCATCTGTCCTTCCACCCTTCCATCAGTCTGTCCTTCCATACATCTGTCCTTTCTTCCTTCTGCTCATCCTTCCTTTCATCCATCCATTCTTCTGTCCATACTGCCTTCTGTCCTTCCATTATTCCATTCATCCTTCTGTCCATCTGTCTGCCTTCCATCTATTCCACCTTCCTTACAGCCTTCTGCCCTTCCTGCCATGTGTCCTTCTGTTCATCCATCCTTCCTTCCTTCATTCCTTCTTTCCATCTGTCATTCCCTTACTCTGTCCTTCTGTCCTTTCTTCCACCCTTCCATCTCTCTCCTCCTTTCCATCCGTCCTTCTGTCCTTATTTCCTTCTGTCCTTCCTTCCCTCCTTCCGATCTACCATCCTTCTGTCTGTCCATCCTTACTTCCTTTCTTCAGTCCTTTGTTCCTTGCACTCATACTTCTGTCCCTCACCGACTTCTGTCCTTTTGTCCATCCATCCTTCCATCTTTCCATTTATTTTCCATCCTTCCATCCATCCTTCCTTCTTGCCACTCTTCATTCTATCTTTCTCTCTTCTATATCTTTCTGTCTTCTATATCCTTCTTTCTGTCTGTCCTTCCATCCATCCTTCCTCCCCTCCTACCATTTGTCCTTCCATTTGTCTGTCGTTCCTTTGTTCCATCCATCCTTCCTGTCTGTTTTTCTGTCCGTGATTCCTTCTGTCCTTCTTTCCATCCATCCTTCCCTTCTTCCATCCTTTGGTCCTGTCTTCCATCCTTCTACTCCTTCCATCTGTCCTTCATTCCTTCTATTCCATCCTTTCTTCCATTCTTCCTTTCATCTGTCCATCCTTCCATCCTTCCCACCATCATTTTTTCCTTCCATCCATCCTTATATTTTTGTATATGTGTTATATATTTAAAAATATATTTGTATAATATATAAAAATGAATTTTTCCAGGAGATAGCTGATAGCACAGGCCAACAGCAGAATATTACACCGTTTATGCTGTTTGGGTCTCCATTTGGGGGATATTTAGTAGCGAGCTTATGATATCTAGGGGCAATTAAATAGCCTTTTTCAAAATGCTATAAATAATATTAGCCAGGCAGACTGAATAATACGACAGTGCTGTGCAAATTACCAACATGCAAAGTGCAAATGGAATAAGAAGGATTTTATTTTCCTGCAGAGACAGGAGTTTTGTGATACAATGAGATGGCCTTTTGCTCATTTCCCATTTAATTTCGTATGCAACTCACTAATAGCATCCCAATGTCCCTCTCCACATTTCTCTTCTTATGGTGTCTCTAATGCACCTTAAATGATGAGAGCACTACATCAATAGTCTCAATTTAGGCAATGTGTGCTTTTGGCAAAAAAACAGCAAGTATTGCTAGCATAAATCTCCCATTACTATAATGACACATTAAAATGGCACAGGGGTTTACAATCTGTGTTGAGAATTATCCATCCACCTGCTCTCTGAAATCATCTTACATATGTTTATCCTTTCCTTCACCCATTTTTGTACCACACTGACTTGCCAAGAAGAAAAAAAACACAAAAAACCACACCACCCAGGCATTCATCAACACACCAACATTTTGTGCTGCATTCCAGTGATTCTGGAATGGAGGTGTTTGGAGCACATACCCAACATTGTTCATGCGAGATAAACAGAGAAAAAGAACATGGGTGACTAATCAGTAATAGTTAATTGCAACACACACACTCCGCTCCCGCTTTTCCCTAGCCATAAACTGAAAATGACACTGGTGGGAGGAACAGGGTCTTAATCGAGATGAAACATTTTTGAATGCCTTTTCTGAATTACAGGCCATCCATTGATCTGGCTGTCAGTCAGCTCTTCCATTTGCAGTGATAGATTTGCGAAAAATACTTTTGTTTAATTGAGATAACATTGTAGTTTTCCCAAGTCCTTTAGGAAAGAACTGATTTATGAGGAATATTTTTCCTGAAATAAAAAGACACTGGCATATGAAGTCCTGACAGCAAAGGCCAAATTCAGAGACTGCTTAATATCCCTGACTAAACACGTCATTGTGCCCATCTCTGCACGCTGGAGATGCTGGTGTCCCCACTCGGAGGCCACAACAGACTTAGTATTTTCTCCCAAAATGGCATTATTGAGGTGAGCTGGGCGCTCATCATGTATTCACAGGTGATGTAGGGCACAGTACAACTTACCTCACAGCTGAAGCAGAGTGTGCTACGCTGTCTTTTCTGGACTGTTGCCAAAATAAAGTTTTTTCCCCCCTGCTGCTCATCCTGAGTGATAACTTGAAGCATTTATAGACAGTTTATTCCCTTGCTTTAGGATATAACTGTGCAAACCCAATCCATACGTGTGCCTCAGCAATAAAAAGATAGTTTCTTCTGCTGGGAAAGGGCAGGCAGCTGGTAGGAGGCAGCTGGTGAGGACACTTCCAGTCCGTATGCAGCAACAGGCCCGAGGTGAATGCGTTTTTGCTCTAGATGTTGCATTAGCTCCCCAGGGCTCCAGATGATGGCGTGGGGAGAAGATTTCCTGGGAAATTATGCTGCTTTTCTTGCCCTGCCAACAAGGGAATTTAGCACTTCTACAGAAGGACACAAAACCAACTTTTAGCACCAAGGGGGGGGGGGGCAGCACCCTGCATACACCTTGGTTTGGTTAAGAGCCCTGGAAAAGTTTTGTTACTGACCTGGACTGTGATCACAGCTTGAAAGTGCCATAAATCTTGTGCTGAATGTATCACAGGGCGCTGGTGACATACGTGCCTCAGCACTCTCCTTAGCTGCTTCTGCAGATACAAGTTACTGTAACTCAAAAAAATAACTGAAAAAAGCACCAAAATCTGCTTCATTTGGAACTGTAGCCTATTTCTTCAAGAAATAGTCTCTTAATCTGCTCAAAACCACTATTTAGATTCTATAGGATTTCTTCAGCAGTAATTGTGTCTTTTAAACAACCAGCGTTTATCAAGCTTTTCTGCAAGCACACATAAGTCGTATCCACAGGAAACGGAAGTGCTAAGGCACTATACATTTATTTTATCAAATTAAAGACAAAAATTAATAAAAGGGAAGGGGAGAACGTCGTAAAAAAGATTTAATTTCTTGTTTTATTTGTGTATGCATTTCTTGTTCTACCTGAGTATATGTGTGCAAACTATGGATTCAGACAGGAAACCCTAACAAGAATTGAGTTTGATTTCTGAGGAAAACATGGTGTAACTGTGGGTGGGTCATCTTTTTTCTTCTGTTAAAAGAACCAGTTTACTAGAAGGAGAAACAAATGTATGAGGAAACAGTGTATTCCAGGTACTAAGCTTTGTACTTTCTGAGTCAGCACATGAATAAATACATTAACCGTGTTTTCAGGGACTTCACAGGACTCCCCGTTTCCATAAGCGAAAGGCGCCTTTAGGGGGTTGTGCGCCACCCGTGAGGGGCCGTTTGCTGTGGCGTGTACCTGAGTGTGTTGCCTTTTCTGAGAAAACTCTTTTGGGAAGATGTGCATACATCATCAATTATTTTTATTTTTTTTTTTTTTTTTTTTTTTTCCNTTTTTTTTTTGTCCCAGCCTGGCTGCTGCAGTTCTTCCAGGGTAGCGGACAACATAATCCTGCACTGAGTATCATTACAGCTATTTATGCTGAGCAGTGGGTTTCTCTAGAAAAAAGGTTTACCAGCACATTTCTTACTGTATAATTATTTGGTTTCCCATGGGACTCTACAGTGGCTTTATGCTGCACTCGCTTTTATTCAGGGTTTGCACTAGCATGAAGCAGACCCCTAATCATGTTCGGTCAAAGTTAAATCCCAAGGTCTCAGAACCACAGTGTTTTGTTCAGCTGTACCTGATACCTTGCACGCATCCAGAGGTCAGCTGCTACACTCCCTTCGCCACTGCCCCAGGGCACAGCTGACTTCTCGGGCTGTTAAAATAGCAGAATCGTGAAGCAATAGCCTGAAAAAAAAACCAACAAAAACCAGTGAGCTTTCTGTTAATAACAGAGGCAGTGACTGACTGAGTTGCTGCATTGCCTTGATTTACCATCAGGAAGGTTTCTAGCAGTGCCACTTTGTGCTGATTAAAGCCCTGAGTGGCACAGGGAGGCCTGTAATCATTTATTCTGGTCATGTTTTAGCGTAGTTGAGCAAGGAGTCCCTCCAGGAGGCAAACCAGTGTATTCATTCCTGTGTCAAGGTGTGGGAAAAAACAGCCGGTAGTATTCACTACGTGCACTCATTTGAGAGCAGGAGGGTACCAGATCCACCCTGGCAACTCAGCCCGGGGCAAACTTTATCTTTGCTGCCAGTGTGAGAGGGGGATGGTTGGAGAATTGGCCCTAGCAAGCAATGGATCTTGGGTAAAAGAGCATTACAGCATGCAGCTCCTTCAGTTTAAAGCCTGAGAGAAAGAAAGCAAGCAGCACGAAGGAATAAATCCAAGCAGCGAAGACAAACCTGCTGACTCTCACTGGTTTTGCATAAGGACCTCTCCAGTTTTAGCGCCCAGTTGCACCAACACTGGCTTTTGACCTTTGTCCCATCCACAGCTCCATTTCACACCCAAGGGATAGATGCACAGTCTGAACGGGAACTCTCTTATGGGTAAACTAAAGCCCAGGTCTAAGTTTGGGGGTTTTTTTTGCTTTCTCACTTGTTTTTCCCCCTTGATGAGGAAACCAGGAAAAATATTCGTTTGCTGTGCTCATACAGTGCTTGATGCAGAGGCGCTACGACTGACCTCGGGCAGCGGCCTCCTGGAGCTACAGCAACAAAAATGAGAAACAGCAATAATGAGGAGATTTTCTGTGATTTTTACAGCAATGTGCTGAGCCTTCTTCAAGTAGCAGCTAATAGGAGTGGGAGCTTTAATCTATATAACTTTTTTATGTAATGCTCTTTTTTTTCAGAGTCTATTTTTGTTTTGAGACAAAAATTTCCTGCTTTACTTGTTCTTTGGCTGTGTTGAAGAGCTGAGGAAAAGATAACTATCACTTCTTTTTATCTCCTGTCACCTCATCCTATAAGCACAAATTTTCATGGCCAGCTCCACGCACAGGGACACTCCGCTAACAAATGACATGGGATCCACATTACCATTGGCCAGCACATTACTGGGGAGATACTGTGACTTAAAGAAAATCGATTGGCCTGATGGGGGGAAGTCATTAAGAGTTACAGCTTTCTAGAAAGAAAATGTATCATCTGGAATGTTTTGGTTTGTAAAATAAATAATCAATCATAAAAAGTGGTATCCAAAATTAGAGCGGGAAGTTGGCTAGGAAGCGGGGGGTGCCCGCGTCCTGTCCTATGCATCCCTACACACGGCCGGCTATTTCTGCCACACAGCTCGCTGATACTACATCATGACATATCCATCACAATAAACCAACAATTCAAAAGAATGATTACAGCATAGTACAGCAAAAGAAGTATTGCAGCATTAGTTCCTTGGTGACCTTGTCATTTAGATGATAATCCAGTTTGCCCAGCTGAACGGTGCCTGGGCTGGAGCGCAGCATGGGTTTGCCCTCCTTCTGAGCAATTTAGACTTGATAGGTTTCCTACATCTGCTCTTCAGAGCCAGGTCTTTATTTTTTTCTCCAGCCAGCACGCGGCAGTAACAACAAATATCTGCCTTGTGCAAGGCAGTGGGGTGTATTTTATAAATAGATAGGTGAGATAGGTATGGCTATTATAGATAGATAAATATATATGTATCATATGTAACAGCCCAAGCTGCTGCTGAGGAGCAGGACTTCTGCTCCAGCGTCAGCACTTTTGGTCTCTTGACCGCGCTGCTGTAACCTATGGCTGGGGGTAGTATTAAATGCCGTATACTGTACTGCACCCTCAGCTACCGTGTCTTGGACAAGACAACTGGTCAATAACGATTCTGGAGAATGTGGTGACATCCCTCCAGCACCTTCCTCCTTATCCCTCCCCCTCAAAAAAAAAAAAAAAAAGGCTAAAGAAAGCAAGAAAATATTTTTTTAATCCATACCCTCCAATTCTGTTTAAAAATCAGTACGTTGCTTCTAGTGGAATAATGATTTCTTGATGGATTCTCATAAACGGACCGTTTCCCACATTATCTGAAATAATTGGTTCATAGCAACCACAAAAAGAACAGCAGGTAGGAAATGAGTTTGCAGTTGCCAAAACATAATGGATCATTTAGTCATTCTCTGAAGGTTTTAACACTTTTTTGGCTATCAAAAGGCCTTCGCCTAATTGCACTATTCTTATTATAAATCTGGCCGTCGGAATCAATTAATTTACATCACTGCCGTATCAGAATAAGGCCCACAGAAAATAAACATTAAAAACCAGACATATTCAAAATGTTCTTACAATTCACAGTCACTACATCCTCTGATTTAACTGATGAATGTTACAGTCAGGAATGTTCTTTTTCTCCTATTTTTAGTACTGTTTGATAATGTCATAGCTAAGGCTTATACAAACAGAAAACACGGATACTTAGCACAACTGTGATAGTGTGCGCTTTCCTGCATAAAGCCTGAGAGCAGCACAATCAATCCATCAGTGGAAATGAGTGAGGATTTCAGAACAACAGACTGCACGACAACTCTAACTTCTTTACCACCATTTTTATACATATTCGGAGGTAAAACACTACCAAGGAAGAAATTTCCACTGCTCAAAAATTTCGTCTTCCAGACTTAATTTTTCTGTTTACGGTCTTAACATAAAAGCTGGTTTGTCATTTAATTAACAAGACAAGTAAAACACACAGGTGTGCACGCATTCCCACCCACAGCCATACACCCACAGCCCTCTGGCCCCTTCTGACCCCCTTCTGACCAATCTTTTCCTTTAAGAACTTTTTTCTTTTCTTTTCTTTTTTGCATATTTTGCATCTTCTTTTAATGTCTCCTTTCCTTCTTTCATTTTTTTCTCAAAGTCATTTCCAGCCCTTCTTCCCCCAGCTAACAGTACTGGGGATCCTTTTTTCTCTTCTTTAAATAAAATAATCCTTTTTTGGGCGCTTTATGAAAAGGAGCTGGTCAAGCCATGTAAATTATATGTATTTTTTAATTGTGTCCTGTTGTATAAATTCTATTTGAATGATATTCTTTGGTCTAGAACTTTCAAAGAGATACTGAGGTATAAGTTTGAAAATAGTCTGATTTTTTTTTTTTTTTGTGAGTGTTCTAATGTACTTGTACAAGAAGACATAATTGAAACTTAGAGAAAAGAAATGTATTTCACTTAGGTAAGTGGACCATGCCTTAACCTTAGATTGTCATTTCCATCAATTCAGGAAAATTGAATGGGTCTAAAAACTTCCATTGCACGTGCATCCCACAGCTCCCTCCCCCACAGGCTTGGTCAGTGCTGTGCCACCTCCTCTCACCTGCATCCAAAGGGGGGCCTCCTGCGGTCACAGAGGACCTTCTCAAAGTTCAAGCCTTTGCACACAAAAAGCTTTGGTGCATTTTCAGGTTTTTGGTTTGGTTTTTTTTTTTTTGGGTCTCAAAAGACTGTGTGCTGCTTCTCAGTTTCCTGCACAAAGTCTCAGCCAGGCAAGCTGCATAAGTGGATGCCATTCAAAATGTTTTTCATTGCGTGAAAAAGGTTAGGAGGACTAGAAGAAGCTATTTAGAAAGCATTTGGACTGATTTGTAAATATAGCTACTATTCTTGTGAATGCAATCTGGATAATTATGCCCCTAAATAGCCAAACTGTTTGTGTAGAACTTCCTCCACAATTGTAATTACACTTGCATTTTGTACATCCAATTAAGGCTGCATTGAAATGCTGAAAAAATTGTCCACAACTTTCTACAATATAACAAAAATCTAGATCCTTTAAAGAAACCAGGGCCACACCTCCTAAAGTGGGCTCCACAGAGTGCAACAGAATATAATAAAACGTAACTAAGAGATGATGGATTCTGCTCACCAGAATAAGGGGGCTACAAGGATGGAAGACTGCACTGATGGTGACTCACGGGTGACAACTGAATCCCCATCACAAGCAATGGAAGAACATTTTCCTTTTCAGCACGGCGGTCATTACAATCAAGGACCTTCATCAGTTTAGCAGGTGTCATTTAGAAGAAGGATAACAGCAAAGGGAGTGGAAGATAGCCCGAGTTCAAAATTCCGTGCAGGGCTTTCGAAGGAAAAACCCAAACGAGTATTTTTAGAATTGTGTTGGGGTGAGGCAGAGTTCACAATTTTTGTATAAATAATATTGTATAAATAAATAAATCTAGATACATATGAATTTCCAAAGTGCCACAGAAACAACAGACAGCTGATATTTGGGATCAGTTAAATTTACCTTCACTTACCTTGCATTTACCTTGCTGTCAGTCATCCCTGGGTAAAGGCAATAAGGGACACATTCGCGCTGTTCAATTTATATTTCAGAAATCAGGAAAAAGTGAGTGTGTTCTTTGTCACAGTTTGCTAAACAAATGTGTTTTCCTTTCCTTTGATAATAAAAATCGCCTGCACCAGAAACCAAAGCCGGACCCCAGAGCAGGTGAAAAATGGCGCCAAGACTCTGCTCAAGAGTTTCACCAGCTCAAACAAGGTGGAGATAATATCACCTATGTTGGAAGCTCAATGTTCTTTTCATTTTTAGGCTGAGAGAATCAAGATGGAAGTAACCAAAGTGTTTGATGTTAGAACATATCTAAATTAAGACTGGCTTAATTTTTTTAATGATCTATGCCTAGGAGTTATGAATTCACCACCACAACCAATGACTGGTTATTTTAGAAAAGAAAAAGAGAAAAAAACATTCCGCTGAGGTCTGTCATTCACGCAGAGTGTTCTGAGTTTGTGTTACAGAAAAAGTTTTTTGTGCATTTTAATGTTTGTAGTCTTCACTAAAACCTCCCACCTAGACTCATCACTTCATTCACTTCAGGTACATCAATCACAGTGAATGGGAAAATCTGCAATTTTTAAGATCGTTAATATGTTTTTCTGGGCTTACCTCATTTTCTGCAATGTTGTTACTCTGCAAGTAAAGAGCCAGTGCCATGTTTTGGGTAGCACCAACAATTTTCAAAAAAATACGCAAATAGAAAGGCTCAAAAATTAGATGGGTTTTTTGGAAATTTCCCTGCCAAGAATCTCACATGCCTTCAGTTCAGTCTTCCCAATACTGAGAACTCCAAAGGATATAATTCTGCTAACTCCACCCAACAAACACTTTGGAGAGTTGCTTGGTAAAAATTTTTGGTGAAAAGTTGCAATATTTTTTTTCCCAAATCCTAAATATTTTGATTAGGAAATACTCTTACAGTGTTCCAAACTTGTTTGGCTGCTTCCTGCTGCTGTCCTGGCTAAACTCCTGGTAAAATGAGAATGATGTACTAATATCTCCCTTCCTTTACTAACCTCGGTAAGGGTTGTAGGTTTTTTCCTACCTAGGTAAAGCTTCTCACTCCAAACATGCCCGTGGTGGGATGCTGCTCACTGGAGCGCATTGTTCAACCCAGAATTGGTACTGTGAGGCCTTCCTACATGGGAGAAAGGGAATCATTCGATCAGTTCACTCATTTTTAAAAGAATATGTCAAACTACAATCCTATAAAAACAAATTACTCTATCAAAGTGCATGTGTTCCAGTAGGAAAAAGCCAATATTTATATTCTAGCTCACAACTTGCTGTTAAACCACAGCACTAGCTGTAAAACTGAAGATAAACTATAGAAAACACTCTTTATAGTTGCTATAATTTGCATTTGCATCTCAACTTGAAGCCCAGATGGGGAGGGAGGAGGCGGGGAGGGGAAAAAATTAGTCTCACCAGAAGCCACTTGCTGGAAGACTCCAGCCAGCACCTTCCACTGAAGAGTCACTGGTGGATGACGGTGATTTTATCTTCCCTATTGCTGCTGCTGCCACAGCGGATGTCAGCAAGGAAGTAAATCTGGTCCTTCTCAAGGCTGTGTGCCGAGTGAGATGAAGTTCTGCAGAAGCTGTAACCTAAAGCAAATCACAAGGGAAACTGGTGACTACATTTTAACATTATTGTTTGCTATTACCACTTACGGTCTTAATGCTCTGTATGATGATCCACTTCAGTTGCTAAATTAGCTTTTTCAAGGGAGATTTAATTTGTGGAAACCAAAACAAAACACCAGCTTAACAGATCTTGAGGGCTTAAAGATTTTAATGATATAAAAATAAGCTAGAGCTATCATAGCTTGATATGCATAGCTCACAAAGCTTCCAAAATAATTTGCAACAACTGGCGGCAACTATCTCAGATCAAAGGAGGCTGCTAGACTGATGTGAAATTGCATAACTCTTTCTATTAAATATTTAGATGATAAATAGGAATGCATCCTGGAGGTATGTGTATACGGGGATACATACGCACAAACACACACATATATAGCTAGCTATACATCCACGTGCACATCACTGCAAAATACCTATAACTATATCTCTGCATATCTATATGGACACACTAATGTGTATTTATGTTCACACACACAAACTTAGAAGTCATATCAATATGGGATCAAATTCTACTCAGTAACCAATTAGATATTTTTCTCCCGAGCAATACTATAAGTATTAATGTGGTTTCTTTTTCCTAAAAGTTAAGACTGTCACCCGCTTCTAAAAACTGCTAGCTAATTCCAAAGAATTGTGTTTTTTTGGTGTGTCGGTTACTTTAACTCCCATGATTGTCAACAGATAGGTATTGTATAACACACTTATTTTTATTTCCAAGTCATAAGCCGTAATTTTCAGCATACGTATGTTAATGTCAAGTTTGTGAGATCACAATATCAATGGCAGTGCAGCAGTACAGTCAGTGACTTACGACAAGTGATGAAGTTTTATCGTGAATAGATTACATTTCAGACACTTTATCACAGTGAAATATCCACCAGAAATCATTACAAATAGCCATGTAAATCAAATCAAAATGGGTGTTAGTGAAGATTTATATGCAACAGATATGAAAGGAGAACTTCCTGATTATTCCAAATCCTGTTTTAATTAACACTCCTAGTCTGGCTTTATTTTTGCTTTTCATCTCCTGCCTGTCATTTATTTGACATCTCTAGTGTGATGGGAGTGATATTTAAAATGAATGGGAAACACAGAAAAAGAAACCATTTCCAATACTCTGTCTGGTTAAAGAGATTGTGCTGATTCATATTAGCATCTTTGTCATGTAACTGGTCAAAATGCTTGTCAGAGTGTTAGCCAAGGAACAGATGGGTCATTAGTTTTAAATAAGAGACAGGTTCAAAGCGTCTAATGCATCTGTAAATTTGGTTCTCACCGTTTTAATTGTATGTGTGGAAAGCTGTTGTTAACAACACTTGACACAGTTTCATAAATTAATTTACTTCTGCTCCCCGTGGGCAGCACACTCCCACCAGCTGACTCTGACCCCGTGGTTTCCCGTTGTCCTCCGTTGGTTCCCATTGACCTCAGCAGGGACAGGACCGCACCACTATTCCTGCAAAAGCTGCTTGCCGGGACCACCAGCTTACACAAACCTTGCCATTAACCCTAAGAAACGGTACCTGGATTCATGGCAGACATTTTCAGCACCAAACTGTTTACATAAGAAAAAAAAAAGGAAACGAGACACGTACCAGAAAGGATGATGATTTTTCATGGGTGTATTTTTTTTTAAATTCTAAGTCAGGTAGCCTCAAATGAAGCAGAAAAGAAAATACACTTCCTTCCAGATTTGTTAATGTCTCCAAAAGCTGATTGTTAACCCATTTCTTATGTAACCCGTAACTTCACCTCAGACTAATATTGTGATTCTAACAGAAATCATAACTTAGGACAGAATTTCAAGAGAAACAGTCAGCTTTTTCTCTCCCCAGCATATTTTCCTATCAAATACAGTTCCTTGGCTGCTAAATGCCTCGAAAATCAGCCTGATGCTGAGGCTTTAAAATTATGATGAAACAGAAAAGTAGGGCAGGCAGGGAGAGGAAATTTTCCAACACAGTCATGATTGCCACTGCAGTCAGTGTGAAACTGTGCGTTGCTTCCAGTGCTAGCAGAGATGTGCTGCCATCCTAAAGTCGAAGCCCTGCTTGGTTTTGAGTCTCATACCAATGAAGAATGGATCAGCTTGTACAATGTGAAAAGCTGTTACAGTCTTCTAAATTAAACACGTTAACAGTAGATGTGGTTATATTAATTTTCGTCATGTTTTCCTCACTTGGAGATTATTTTTTATTATGTCAAACCTATTGTTAAATGCTGACTTATAGGTGATCTGACCTTCACTCACTCAGTACAGTGGGTTTACTTTGGGTCTGCATTGCAAGAGATAGAATAAATTTGGCTCCAAGGCTTCTAGCTGGCCAAGTATGTTCTATGGAATAAAAAAGTCAACTTCTGCTGCAAAACAGTAGATATCTAATTTTGATTGAAATACAGAAGCAGATCATAAGAACTCCTTTCTCTGAATTTACTTGCTTTTTTTTCTTTCAATGTGCTTTATGTCAGTAGACAATTACATTGTCAAATCTGTATGCAAATAGAAAGTACGCAAAACCTGGATAATGTAACAGCTGCTATAGGTTTGCAGTCAAACTGTGCTAATCAGTCCTGGCAGTTGGAAATTACTTTTTCCCTGTTATTCAGAGGAGGTAAAAAATAGAATTTACATTGTTCCTATTGCTGTTCCAGATTCCCTTATAGTTAGACCTGCACAGACTTGAGAGAGCAGGAAAAATCAAAGAAAGACTGATAAGCCCAAGTCAGTTAGCTCATACAGCAATATTATTTCTTTCAGTGTGTTAAGATGAAGATCTTCAGGCTGAAGAGCGTATAAGCCTTCCTGTCAAGAGGGTGAAAGACTGCCACTGACCTCCAGAATTTCTGATTTTGCACATTTTTGTCACTGGATTGTGCTCTAGGATACGGGTGCAAAACTCTTGAACAGGCAATTCCAGGCAGCTCATAACTTCCAAGACAGATTTCCAGCAAATACTCTCTCTGCCACAACAGCTTCTCCAATGATAAGACAATGCCAGGGACGGGCTCGGAGTGAATCCCAGCTACTTTGACATCCTAGCTGACAAGGAGGCCAAGCTCCTTCTCAAAAACAACAGTCATTTCAGATGAAAATGTTTGTAGCTTCAAGTGACATTCTCAAATATTTGCTGACTGTCAGGTTCCACGTGAGGCAGTAAATAACAGCAGCTATTCTGATATGCCATCAGTCTACCTTATTACAGCATTGATTTTTGCTACGCCTGACATCCCCAAACTTGCTCCTACAAGAGACGCAATCTTCCTATTTTTAGATATACTGTCAATATTTTTTCTCCAATATAATTTCTGCCTTGTTTGATCCTAATTAAGCACCTAAGGTGCACTTTCCAGGTTATGTCAAGAGGAAGATTCCCTTTGATCAATATTTTTCCTCTGCCTATTTTATTCTTGTCTTCAACTGCCAGATTTACTCTGAAATTCAAACAAGCCTCCAGCAACATACCACAACTTGGCGTAGTTAGTGCACAGTTACATCCTTTGTGGTCTTCAAGAAATAGAAGACTGTCATGAATTAGGACTTACCTGGTTGTGGTACTGACAGCCGGCGTCTCTGCTTTTATGAATTATTTAGATTGCTGCATTTACAAAAGAACTGCAAGGATCTACATAATGACAAACAAAAAAGCATATTTGACCTTCTAACATGTAATAAGTTGAAGTACATCTGCAGGGATGAAAGACATAAACTATGTCATGCTGTTAGAAGCAGCTATAATATTTACAGGCAGTGATGCTCACTCTTGCAGTGTTCACCAGTCTTCGTATTTAACTGTGCTGGAGCTTTCATTGTTCTTTACAGAAACCAAGGATTTTCTTGGGATCATTTAAACAACAGCCAACAGCTTATCTTGCTTTGAATACTGCCTTTCCCTATGTGCATTACACACCTAAAAGAGTTTAAAGCATTTTACTCTATAATTTAGATGCAAACCTCACCGTCTTTATCACATGCTTTAGTCAAAGGAAAGACTACCAAAATTCGAAGAGGCGGCCACTCCAGCCTGCTAGGGAGTGGTCTACAGGCATCAGCATTCATCAGCCCAGAGGCCAAAGAGAGAAATAGACTGAAACTGCAGAAAAGAAAATTCAAGGAAGATAGTAGGAAAAAACTTTCTAATTGTAAGAACAGTGAATCACTAAGACAAAGAGCTGTAAAGTTTTTATGTGTCTTTAACGGGTTAGAAAGATGCCTGTTGGGATGACACGCGTAAAGTAAATGCTTCCCTGGGGCTTGGTAACATCCTGAGATCTGTTCACACTGGATGGTTCCATGATTTTTGTCATAAAGATCAAGCTGACTCAAACTACATCCATGTAGGAATTTGGACAGGAATTTTGCAACCATTTGGTTCATTCCTGGTTGTAGATAAATTCTTCAATGACCCTGAAGAACAGGTTCCTGTGTCTTTTTGGTGTTTAGTAAAGCCTCAGCTAGGAGGTAAGTGCCTTCCTACGTGCATTGGTGGTTTGCTTGGTTAGTTTGGTTCAGTTGCAGGGTAGGCAATCCCCTTCACTTGGAGCAATCCACCCACTAACAAAATCTGAAGGAGATAAAATTTGCTTGAGAAATGAAGCTGGTTTGCAGTTCACCTTCACTGTTATCCGGCATCCAGGCTGATGGGCTGACGTTTGCTTTTATAGGAAGGTTACCAATTGTAGAGCAGGTTTTTGGTCATCAGTACCTCCCCTGCTACTCCCTTCCTTGTGCCCCATCAGAACAATGAGGAGGGCTGCCTGGTGTGACTTTATACTATTTATATTTTCCTAAGCACATAGACACAATGTATTGGAATTTATTCCAATATTTCATAAGCACCAACCAAAACTTTGCACTTTACATTTCTCCCCTACTGCTTACATTTTCTGCTTTCTAACCACTCTCCTCTATCTTCTAACCACTATCTCCAGGCTCTTTTCAGTTGATGATGGGAATGAAAAAGAATTCAAACTCTCAAGTATTCAAAAATTTTCCTCAGTCCTTCAGCCACCGTGGCTGCCCCTGGCCACTCCACCTCCGAAAAATGCAAACAGCTTCCTGGGTTCCTCTCCGGACAATCTGGCAGCTTTAGAGATATAAGCATGAAACAGCAAAAGGTCAAGGGCCATACTTCTGCTGCAGTCAGGTTTGCAAACACAGAGCATGCAAGAAACACACCAAGACAGCTCTACGTTGGCTGTTAAAGTGTGTAAAGGTTTAGTTGTGGGTCCATTGGGGTTTTATTTCATCAGAACATTTTTTTACCCTTCTGAAGGGGAAGTTGTGGAGAGACTATTGACATTTCTGTGAATGATCTGAGCATTAGCAACAAGATTGCTGAATCGTTACCACAGTTAGTATAACTCAGATTCAGATGTCAAAGCTATCAATTTTTCAAACTAAGGAATGGGAAAAGCTCGTATTTGTACAATGCTATGGAGACTAAAGGGGAAAGAGCGTTTTTAACTTTCACTTGGTGATCTCACACCCAGGGAAAAAGAAGATGAACTGGCCATCGAAGAGACAAACAAAAAGACCTTCTTGGAGCAGGGAGCTGTCACCTTCATCCCAGGTCTGAACTTTCCACACCACTGTTAAGGAAGGGGAGACCTTGAAGGAGTTGCAAATGAGTATAACACTGAGGTAACAGACCTCAGACCTTTGGGGGTTTTATCCTTTCTGGAGACTAATCAAATTTGTTCCTGGCACAACGCTATGAAAGTCACCCGAGGGAACAGTTTGGCCTGTTGGCTGATCAAGGTTTTAATATAAAATGACATTTTTGCCTTTGAATGTACCATTTGAGACACCACAATGAAGAGAAAAGGCTAAAAAAATGCAGAGACAACGATTCTTAATACATGTCTTGCTTTTCCTACCCCAAGTTCTCTTATAATAAATAATAATAAAGCTATTATTTTGAAAATGTGTTATCTAACTAGGGTTTTTTTTGCTCTTTTACTGCCAAGTATTACAGTTGCATGGCCTAATAGGTCTTCCTCTCACTGAACCACTGCAAACCAGGGTGAACCCCTGGCCTTGAGCTGGAGCATCGTGGATTTGTGCTCAGCACTGTGCAAACCCCGTTGTCCTCCCTGGGCAAAAGGGCATGCACCCTCGATTGTGATTTTTAAGGTTCTGGGCAATTCTGGCCCTAAACTGAGGGTGGCTTAGATGCACGCGTTATTAAACCAAGTGGTTTGAAAGCAAAAAATATCTTAATTTCAGTTGCTTCTTCATCCAACTTGGTTGTGGGCATTTATAATAAATTACGGTAGACATTCTGATGAAGATAAAATGAAAAAGTATGCCATATTATCACAAGTGAACGATGTTGCAGTAGTCTAAATCATGGCACCCGTTCCTATTTCCCTTTGTTTTTTAACTGGTTCCATCCAGGTAACTTTTCTTGTGTTGCTTGTGTTATACTTTCCAATTTGTATTTTAGTCAGTGTGATGCACATTAAATTTGCTGACAGGAAATAGGAAATCACTGGACTATGATGACACGGCAGGTTAATAATACAGCTTCCATGTGCCTCAATTCATTCCTAATCCATATTCACAGGAAAAAGAGCCTTCCGAGTGGTGGCATTGTTCAGTAACTTACCATGCCAAAGACACATGACCATTTGATACAGCTATCAAGGAAACAATCTTTTCCAGATGGCTACTTTGTGTGGCTCCTATGGTATCTGGTAGGTTTGTAATGAAAGAAATTATTATAAAAATGATAATGTAAGACAAGTAGCAAAAATACTGAAAGCATATGTGTCTTGTGTGGAGATACATATAGCGGGAGGCGATCATCCACCAGATCCAACACTGTAGACTATTTCTCATCAGGTAGTCTGATATAATAAGCATTCGAGACCCCCTGTTGCGAGCAAGTATTTAAGGATTAACATTAAAGGGAGGATAAACCTTTCCAATCAATTGTGAAAGTAAAATCAGCAGTGAAGCAACAACAGAAATTGAGGCACAGCTAGAAGAAAATTAAAAACAGCTACCCCAGAATACCTGTTTTAATTAAACGTTAGTTGGGAATATGTGAATTAAAATAGGAATGACATTTGAATTAATAAAAGAGCAGCGAAATGATTCAGGATTTTTTTTCTTTGAATGATGGCCTAATTTACTGAGATTCAAAGCATGTTTGCTGTCTAGACAGACCAGCTTTACGTGGACACTCTGTGAGAACAGCTCTGTCTGTAGCTGTAGCACATTTTGTGAGCTGACTTACTTCATCAATCCAGAGTGTCTAACCGAGCTACCAGCAACCTGTATGGTTTGGGCTGTATAAAAATAATGCATGGATTTTTTTTTTTTTTTTTTTGGTTGTAAAATATGGAAAAAAATGAANTGTAAACTAGTGTACAAAATGAACTGCAAGAATGTCTCAGTATCTGGAAAGTCAGAAGAAGATGCTGAGGTGTGTATGGTAGTCAGAAGAGAAAAGGAACCTTGAAATGTGTCCAAAACATTTCTGTGCTGGGGAATTTTCCCAACACTTCCTTCGGTTCTAAACATATGTACAAATTGAACACCACAAAGCCCCACAAAACAGCAAGATACGGCGAGATTAAATATAATGTAAGGGCTATTTAAAATTATTAGAAAAACTAGAATTAAAGATAAGGCCTTAAAATGAGGCTCCAGCACACACACAGCGCTTAGTTTTGAACACCTACTTTTCCTGTGCTCTATCGTTGCCCAGCTCCATCAGTCTGTTTTCTGAATACACAGCAGGGTTTTAAGCACCAGTTTTTTCTTTCTTCCGTACTTTGCTCCACTGGTACCACAAACTCATTTTTCCTAAATGTATTGGCTCCTGAGTGCCCCCCTGGGCAAGACCA
Source organism: Himantopus leucocephalus (assembly GCA_003993805.1). Classification (NCBI taxonomy): domain Eukaryota; kingdom Metazoa; phylum Chordata; class Aves; order Charadriiformes; family Recurvirostridae; genus Himantopus; species Himantopus leucocephalus. The sequence continues at coordinate 2,087,946 of RSEF01000003.1, forward strand.
TGTTTTAGCAGCGCTGCAAGAAAAGAAATGTAGCCTGATACTCATTAAAAGTCTGTTGATGGTCTCAGACTTTGCTGGTATTGAAGATTCATCAGTTTTTGCCTTTTTTTTTTCCCCCATAAGAGTGCATTTGAATGCAGTATTTTGAAAGTAGAGCAATAGGTACCAATTATATCCTAGTAAAATCTGTGTCTGCATACAAAATTTCTGTTGTGGTGGGATGGTATTAAATTTACTGGTGTATTGCCAGAATTTGCAGATATTAACTGTAAATTCAGACACAGTGACAAAAACATGTTTTTGTGGTGTGTTGGAGCCTCAGAGGAGGATGTTTGCACACTCCCTTCTCCTTCACCATGCAAAAGGAAAGCACACTCTGCTCCACAGAGCTACACTGGTGCAGAAGAGCTCAGGAATCAGCATTTTAAAAAAAGAAAAAAAACAACAAGCAACCAACAAAACACAAAATATCATGGGATTTGGGGGGGGGGGGGGGGGGGGGGGGGGGG
>RSEF01000003.1:2088460-2160164 GCA_003993805.1 Himantopus leucocephalus
GGGGGGGGGCTGGCAACCACTAGTGCAATGTGTCACACCAAAAAAAGCTGGCCAGCTTGGACACCCTCTGCTGTCTGTTTAGGTGCTTGGAGCTGCAGCTTTGTCTCTGCTTCCTCAGTTTCTATGCTGATGATGTGAAAAAACATTAATGGTAAATTCAGGGAACATTTTCAGGCCTACATCATCTCCCTCAAATGTGGATCTCTGGTCTTGTCTAATTTTTAAGAGTAACAAAGTACAAGCAAGAAAAGCACATAAAAGATATAAACAGTTGAAAGTCAGGAGACTTGAGGCTTCCAAAGACATTTGAACACAGACATGAGCTGGTATATTAAGTCACACAGGCACTTTTAAAAAGCTTATTAGCATCCCGTTCTTGTACAAAGATGCCCTTGGTGTTCTGCTGCCTTAACATCAACAACCAATATCCTATTGCTTTCCATGAGGTGTGGTTTCCCCCACGCTTGCAGCTCAGCCACCACCTGGAGAAGAGTGCTGTAAAACACTGAAGAGAAAGCTCACAGAGGTAATAAACCGGTAAGAGAAAATACCTGGGGTGGGTGTGCAATACACCAAAACACGTCTATCAAAATAATAACAGGACACAAGTCAATAAATAAGCGCTGATCTAGAATACAGTTTCCAACTTCCACATGTAAAGATGGGTGAAATGAATTGCCTGGAGGAGCAGGTTATGGGGAATGGAGGAGATGGCAATTCATAACATATAACGAGAGAGAACCTTCATTTATTCACTGCAGGAGGCAGCTGGAGGCTGCAACCAGCAGATTTGAACTCAAAAAGAAGGATATGAAACTTAGAAAATAGCAGTGTAATGGAGGTGTTGGGTGAAATAAAATTACTCTCTTAGAGAACAACTAAAGAAAAAAAATAATTCAGGATTAATATTAAATGAAAGCTAGAGAAGTTGGAAAGGGTAAATTCAGCCAAAAAAGTTTGCAAGGAAGGGGCAGTATGTGGTCTGGTGGAAAGCAAGGAGAGCAAGTCCATGCTGGTGCTGTTTCTACATTCTTCATACAGGAAAAGAACTGGAAGCAAGCCTGAAGCAAAGCAAGAAAAATACTATATACAAGAAACAAAGCAAAAAGCTCCACATTTAGTTTGTTTCAGCATCACAGAGAATTTCCCCTAAAGAGCAAAATGCCTGTGCCTGTTAAAGCAACACCAGAGGGTAAAGCAATGGTAACAGTAGGAAACAGAACAATAACTGTACTAAAGTGACCGGAGAGAGAGTTCATCCTCAGCCAAAGAAGGCGGCGATCTACTTCCCTTATGTTACCATCTCTGCAGCTCCACAGGTTCATTTTCAATTTAGAGCAGCGCTGATGAGGGCACATTTGCAAGGACAGCAAGGCTGGAGAGAGAAGACATTACAGCAGAGAAGGAGGCCACTTTGTTTTCCTCTCTGACGACTGTGTTCTTGGGCGCTCTCTCAGGCATGCATCTTTCACACGCTAAATATTGTATGTCCATCCCTTTCAGTATCTGTCACTCATTTTCTGCTCATTAACTTTGTGTAATATGAACTTCTTCATAAATTGTAGCTGTCCCATCTGACATCCACGTGCTGGGGAACCTGCCCCTGGCTATTTTCCTAGGCAACTTTTTGGAGAAGGTCATAATGGGGGAGAGCCAAGTACGTTGCCAAGAGAAAAAAAGGAGGTTAGTTATGGCATTTCAAAGAGAAATATTCAAAGCTCCTGCATATGAAAAATTAATAAGCTGACCAAACATTTGAAAGCTGAATAAATAACATTTCCCTAGCAAAAATAAAGCTGAATGATCTGAAACAAAATAAGGGCGACCATCCAGCAAGGAGAAGGAAAAGATAAGCTGTTTTCCTCTAAACTTCCCCAGCTTTCATTAGAGGTCACACAGTTCAAAGAGGTTTGAGTTCAAAAAGGACTTCAGCAGTTGAGTCCAACCTTGATCACAGTGCATTTTCTTGGGAAACAGAAAGTAGGAAATTATCAGTTACATTCCAAGATAAGGTGACACGTTAGAAAGCACGGGCCTCATCCTGCACCCTGGTGCACAAGCTCTGTATTATTTCCCTGCGCCCTCTGGACAGCACTGTTCTCCACCCACTGCAGCCACACAGGCAGCTCGTCCTTTCCAGCTGCCTCCGTAACACTCACGTGGCAACAAATATATACATTATTCCCACCCATCAATGGGAAATTTCACCCATGCCTTACAAAACCAGCTCCACTGCTACCTGCACCTCGCAGAAATCTCCCATTTTCTTGCTCACTCTTGAGCAAGTCCTGTAACTCTCCAACAGAAGGAGGTCTCCCCCTCCTGCCACAAGGTCCCACCTGACTTCTGCTTTAACATAGAGAAAGCCAACCAAACTGATACTCTCTGCCACACTTATCTTAATTATCAAGTGGTTTTCCACATAGGAAGGAAGTAAAATGCTCGGAGGAGAAGGAAAGACACGTCCTACACAGAGAGATTCAGGCTGCTGCAAGTCTTGCCTTAGTGCTTGATCGGGCAACATCTTTGGAGTTATATATTCAAATTATTCTTTTGATTTGAATTACAATTGAATCTTTCATATAACTGAGCTCAACCTGCGCTTGTAAGGCTTGAACGTTCATACTGAGTCAGGCCTGTCTATAAAACCGGTGAATTGAATATTCTTATGAGGTTCTTGGGATTCTTTTTTCTCCTGAGTTCAAACAGTGGCAACTTATTATGCAGCAGCTTCTCTCCTGAGCCGCTGGAAGAATCAGCCTTTTGTCAATACATGGTACCGCCGGCACGCTCATTTTCCCCACAAAACTCCCTCATTTCCAAATACTAGCTTGACTCACAACTGCATGCTAGATCTGGAAACTGCTTGTATGGCGAGGGTAATGAATATACAATATATGCGCACTAACAAACAGCTGATGAGTCATTCCCAAATTTGTCATACATTAACTTCACAGCCAGTCTCCATTGGGGAACTGAAAGGCGGTGCTTGAAAAGAGCTTTAGAAAAACTCAGGGGACACGCTGAACTTTCAGCTTGTTTGCCAAAAGGTATAATTTGGCACTATCAACAATGAATGTTCAGAAAACATCAGGTTAACGCATTTAACTTCTCAAGGTTTTCTTTGCCATAGTCAGAAAACAGTGCTACGTAGCCTTGCACATGAAATAGCAGCACAGATATGCTTATATAAAGCTGCCTGCAAAATTACCACAAAAAAATTGAATGAGCCTACAGAAGATACTTTCTCAGCTTTACTGTGATGTCTGATAGTAATAGCACAAAGTAATTTTCCTATTCTTCCATTTAGAAAATCCTCTTCAGCCTTATCAAGCTGGCAAGTTGAAACCACTAAGACCAAAATACAGCCTGACAGACTGAATTGCCATACAAGCAGCCGGCTTTGACAAAAATCAGAGTATCCCCATAATTTTGAGTGACTGTTTTGGTTTAATCCTCCCTTCCTCCATTGCCTGTGAGTCTGAGCATGCATGCACACAAGCAATAATGACGGTATATTACCATCGCTTCATTTTTAGCCCCTTATCCTAAAGAAAGACTGTTAATGTAAATACATTGCATAGAAAACCGACCCATTTATTTTTCTCACCAAATTTTGTGCTTAGTGCTCAGCTTCAACAAAATCTGTCCAAATAGTTGCAGCCTTCAAGGTATCAGTTGCCAAACGTGTGGCAACAGGGAGTTGGCCCCTCCACGGGGCTGCAGGCAGCTCATAAATGCACTGGAAACCAGAAATCCTGTAATTTACACAAGCATTTGTCAGGTTAGCTTGTTTGGGGACGTTTGCAACTAATTCTGCTAAAAAGAATTTTTAACAGAGTAATGGCAGTATTTCGCCCATGTTTCCAGGGTGTAAATACAAAATCTGAAAGGAAAGCTTTCCATTGCCCCAAACACAGAGGACTGATAATGGCAATCAGTTAAAAATAGAGTTAATGTGTTTATTGTTGCTTCTTTTTTTTTTTGAACGGAAACTCAACCATTGCAACTGAGCCTGATGTTTACCTGTGGGCGTACAGGCTATCAGTGTGTTCAGAACCACAAAAGCTTCCTAGTGATGCTCCTGTGACTGAGCAGGTTATCTCACAGATGGTCTGGCAAAAACCACACGCGTGCCTTCTACCACTGTGTTTTCACCTTGCAAATTGGTGTCGAACAACGTGATAAAGACCATTCTTCCCCAAATCTTATTCATACCATGTGCTACCAGTGCAAAGACTTTTGCTCCCCACCGCGTGAGGAAACGGGCCAGGCGCTGCCTCTTGGACTGTACTTTGAGACACGAGAACAGGTCTCAGTCCTTCTTCTGCAGGTCCATTTTCACCCCGTGCAGCTGCTGCTGCTGCTTCCTCACAAGCTTTGTTTATTTAGTGCTGTAGGATTAAAATAGCTTTATAGAAATAAAGGCTTTTCTTCTAGAACAATTCAAATTAGGATCTATGTTGGAGCATGTAATTACCCTACATGTGTCTGAAATCAAGGAGAGCCAGTCAGATGTCTATCTGTAACAGTATGTTATTTTCACAGCATATAATTTTCAGATCACGCACATCAATATTATAATTAGGTTATGGAAGCAGAGGGTATCTTTATTTACATACATTTCTTTTAACTCAGAGAAGTGCTATAATTTCCCTTCTCCTTAGTAAATATTTCTCTCTCACAAACCTGCATCATGTTGTAATGACTGTATGGCTGCATTTTGTGTTTGAGATGGATGGCCCGTGGCTGTGAAAGCCCTGCTTGCTACAGAGGTGATTTCATTTGGTAAATTAAGTCTAATTGCAGGCATATTTCCTGCGAAGCTTGTTGGATGGAAAGCTTGGTAGATTGAAATAAATTTGTGATTTTAACCAGAAAACATTCCAAACCTAAACATTCACAATTCCCAGAAGTATAATGATATTGCCTATTTTTTTTTTTTTAAAAAAAGGGGTGGGGGGGAGGAAGAAAACCCACGAGACTTGCAAAACAGCAACACACACTGTTTTCAGGACCACACTGTTTCAACACCCAATAAAGTTTTGTTTAACATTGATTGGTGTCTTGTGGTGGATTGACAGAGACATCAGCGGAGCCTTTTCCCCAGCTACATTGATCAAGCTTCCCAAAATAGGATCGTTGGTCTCTAGTAAAAATCCTTACTAGAGTCTTGTATTTGGGTTGGACTCTTCTAGTCCACTTACTTCAATCTGCTTAGTTCTATGAAATTTGTATCAACATAATAATTTGTGAGACTTCTGCTGTTTGTTCTTGTAAACTTTCGTTGGAACTGGCCAATGAGTTTAAAAGTTATAAGCCTATGGAGGAGCAGGAGAGAGGCCAAAGGAGTTTTCTTTAGAGAAAAGGTGACTAAGACAAATGCACACCATGACTTCTTTGTCCTCTGGTTTCAGAGCTGTTAGAAAGTACTCAGGTCATGTTATCAATTTGTTTTCAACATGAAGACTTTTTGGGTTATTTTCTTGCGAAAAATGCCATCTTAGATTCAAAGCCTCTGGAGCACGATTTCAAGGAAAACACACGAGAAGCCACAAAATGTTTGAGCTCATTATTAACACTAAAATAGGTGTTACATTGGTAGCATTTGTGCATACCTAATATAGTAGCCACAAGCCTGCTCAGCTAAGAGGTAAGTTTTATTTCTATTTTTGTTCATGTCTTAGTGTTACGGAGTCTGAGACGATTAATGTCAGTGTCAGCTGAAATCATGTGCAGTCTTAGAATGACGAATAGTCATTTACTGAGAACTGGTTTAAAACAAAAACTGTCCAAGAAAGCTAAATAATACAAAAAAGGACAAAAAGTAAAGATGAGCAGGATGTGCTATTTTTTTTCTTGGCAAACCAGCTATACTGAGATTTCCATGTGATTAACTTTAAATATAGAGGGGTTTATAGGCTTGTCTTTATGTTTTCATTCCAGCACCTATGAAAACCACATGTGCAAAGGAAAATATAATAAATATGAAATTGGGGTTTCTTTTACTGAGTACCAGAACGATGCACTAGTTGCAATTCCAGATCAATCCATTATGGAAGATTTCCTCACTATTTTTTGGCTTTTCAACTGTTCTGTTGATATTTTCATTGAAGTTTGCCCCTGACTTTTCTGCAATATGTTTCTTGCCTAAGGAGCTTTTGGCTCACAGAGTTTTCTAGACTGACCTTACTGCTGTCCTTGCCATAACGTGCGTCTCTCACAGAGGAGCCCATTGCTCTGATAATGCCATTAAGTAAATCTCTGGGCTCAGTAAATACGTGTCTCTTTTGCAGTGGGGCAACTTCATGGAAACTTTGTCTAAACAGTCTTTTAGGATGGAACCTATGCAGAGCACCTACCCATTCACAAATGCAACTGTTTCCTTTCCAGAAATAATGATTAATAAAGTGAATCAGTGATTTCTGCTGGACTTTGGGAAACAACATATTGTGGCAAGTTGTCTGGTTTGTGAAGAACAAAGGTACTTCAAATCATGTCACAAAAGTGTGCCTATAGCTCCAAGTCCCATGTTGAAAACAAAAGCAAAACACTCTCGAGTGGTCTAAACCCCTCTACCAATGTTCTTAAATAAAGACTTGGATTTGTTTTTTGATTTCATGTGTCTTTTCACTTAGAAATGTCCACTTTCAGTTATCTTTTTTAAATGTTCTTGCAATCAAACCAAGACCTTCCCTTTCAGTTTGACTTGAAGCTATTTTTAAAAATTTTTGCAATTATTATTATGACATTCATAACTGCCAGTGAGCTGAAAAATAAGTTTCCAAACACTTCTGATTCACTTATTGTTATTCTGCAAGTCTGGCTATTACAGATGTTTCAGAATTTTCCGCTGGGAGGCTCTGATCACCAGAACGAAATGATCAATTGCTCTAATTTAGCTTTTAAACTGAACTGAATCAGATTCTCCATGATGTCCTTGTTCATGGGTTTTCAAAATGAAGCCTCTTAGAAGACGGGGCGGGGGGAGAGGTACTTATTCTAAGAGGTGGCTGCAACACAGTAGGCCAATTTCCTACCATTTAACATCACAATAGTAGAGTCACTGCTAATAGCAAATTCAATTTATAAATCCATTAAAACAACAAAACAGCCCGATTTGCTATATAAAAAGTAATGGTTGTGTCCTAGAAGAAAAGATGTCTGTTTCAACAAGACAGGGAAGAGAGTTCTTCTTGTGATTACTGTCCTTTTTGCCCCCTCTGCTTATACAATACACAAGATTTGTAAATGTTCTTACTTCCAGCAGCTTTCCAGGGCCAGTTTCTGCCCTCAGCTGTTCTCATGAAAACCTGCTTAAAGCAAGAATTGAACCAACATCTAATTGAGGGCAGAAGCTGACCCAAACGTGTTCAAGCAAAAAGACTCAGGGGCTCAGCAGGAATTCAAGCAAAAATGGGAATGAGAAGTAGCAAAGGAGGGACCCCATGTTGCCATGGGCTTTGTGCTCCCCGCTTGCCTTGTCCCAACCCAGAGGGGTTTTGCCCCATCTGAGCTGCCAATGCCACAGACTGCAAGCAGTGCAGGACACCCAGAGCTCCCCCAGGTATCTGCTCACCAGATTTATTTATGGTGCCTCACATAGTAGTCCCCATAGGTAGGGCATGTAAATGTTTCTGTAATGGCAATAGTTGTACTAATAGTACAACTGTTCAGAGTCAATTATTCAGAACATCACAGTAAAGATTCTGAAGGCAAATATCAAAAAGCTAGATCATTTTACACATCTTTCAGCAGAAAGCTTTGAGCCTTGCAAACCAAATTACAGGAATGAATGGTGCAGGCATTTGATAGGGTAATTATTCTTAATTAGATTTTGACACTATCTTTGGGAGACAGGCATTTCAGTCATATGAAGAGACATTCTTCTATCAAAATTCACAAAAAGCGGCAGTTATTAGGTTGAAAAGCCAAATACAGCAGTTTAGTGCCAAGACAGATGACTCCACACAAGCAACAGGTAATGAGTCCTGAAGCCACCTCAGCTCTTTCCATCCCCAGGAAGCCTCCTCTGGCCTCAAGGGGTGCATGTCCAGCGCAGCAGCAGTGCTGCCTTGCAGACTCCTCCTTCCATCCCCTCTGCGAAATACCCTATGGATATTTCCAAGTCACGTTCTCATTTTTCTCATAGTCCTATTTCCTGCTATATGCCCTCCTCATCATGGTGTTTGTGTCAGTCTGTACCTTACCCCACCTCAAAAATGGGCGTATTTCTGGACACCTGCAATAAACCAACAAAAGCACTCAATAACAAGGACGAAAAGAAGAAATGAACTACCTAGTTATTCCAGGTGGGTGCCATTTCTTGTGCTGCCTGTCCCACACACTGTAAGCTGTCTGCAAGAAGGACTGTTTCCACCTTTTCTTATAAACAGTAGAGAAAACACCATTAGCATATAACAAAAACCCAGCAGGTACCCATTTCTTAGACCTGGACTGGACAAACAGAGATGGGGAAAAACAGAGGAGGAAAAGGGAGATTTTAGTCATAAAACAAGAAGTAAGAGAGAAAGGTTCAAGCTTTCCTTCATCCCTGCCTGATGGTGAGGAGGAATTAACCAATTTTTCTTTCACTAAATAGAACCATAATTTTATGGAAACTAAAAAATAGATTTGACCTGTTCTTAGCTCTTTATGACTGCAATTTCCACTTTCCTTCCTTTATGTCTTTTGCTTGAATAAATTGCACAGAGTGGTTGGTTTAACGTGTAGTATAGAGATGTTTTCCTTCTTCATGAAGATCCTTCCCCAGGGAATACAGCCTCCTCATCTATTGCTTTTTTGGCTTTGAATAGCTGAGAGCCACATTAGCATCCCCTTGACTGGAGTGTGGACTGGGGCGTAGCTCTGCTGGTTCTCACTTTCTTTCATCTGCCCCCTGAACAGCCTGTGGTAATACTTCTATTTGAAACTTCCTTTTCAAGTGTTGAATTTCCCTTTAACTCATTTGCACTATCTGAGGAAGATTAGCACTGAGGAATCAGCCACGTTTGCTCTTTCTCTCTCTTTTCTCCTGTCTCCCTTTAGCACTCCTGAGTCTGAAATACATGTCACTGTTTTTTTACTCCCAAGTGTCCCAGTGGTGTCCATCAGCTTCCTCCCACTTTCTGCACTAAGGAGCTGATGGGTACCATCATAAAACAGCACTTGTACCATGTTTTTTATCCCAGTAAATGTGCTTTGACCAGACCAGAAGCAACAAATTGTAACCTTATGGTAAAGGTAACTCTAATTGAAAGGCACCTTCATGTTGAAGACCCGTAGGCAAAGCACACATCCACATCTGGGTTTCCCCCAGATCTGAAAGTCATACAACTGCATGTTCGGAAGCCAGTTAAGTCAATATTGTGCGATTACTCAGTCCTTCTTCATTTAATGAGAATACATCTCTATGTGTGCGTGTGTGTGTGTGTATTTGTTACCTAATAACTCTCTAGTCACCCCTGTGAGAGGCAAAAACACCAAACACACAGAAATAGGAAAGAGAAAAGTAGCTCCCTTTGCTCTGCACTTGGTATGTAACAGAGCAAGCAAAACTTAAATATTTGGAAATATTGTAAGAAGCACCTGGAAAATAAAATATGATCTATGCACGTACACTTAAGCCCTGAAATAAATGAGTCAGTAATCTTTCCGTGTCCTGCAGTGAAATAGGAGAAATTTTATCTCCTGTGATTAAATCAGTGCTTGGCCTGCAAAAAAAGTTGTAGCATATGATTTCCCTGGATTACTTCTGTGTAAAACACTTTTCTTATTTTCTCTCTAATTCCTCAGTTGCAACTAGACTCCCATTTTGGGACATGACCATTTACTCTTGTACATTTCACTCTGCAGATTACATCATCTCCAAGAGTTTTTAATTCATTGCAGCTCTCTCTTGTATTTTTGTTTTCTAATACATTTTGCTGCTGCTACCTTAGCACATTAGGAACCAAATTATCAAAAGTAAGTAGCAATGGGGACAGATTCAGGTGTGTGCATTTACTCAGATTTCCTCATTTCACAGTAGGAGGTCCAGTAGATACACACATACATTTTTCAACAGATCAATAATCCTGCTTTTGTTTGCTTGCACCCTCAGTGCAGTATTTCCATTTTATTCCCATAGCATACGAAAGGCTTAATTCTTATTTAGGTACCACCGAGCGACAGGTGAATGTTTATGCACAGGCTTCAAGAAGGTTTAAAATAAGACAAAACAAACTCACTCTTCCCTGACAGTAAACACGAAAATAATAAATTGTCTTAACACAAACCAGTGGTCATGGCCAGTGGAAAATAATGAGCATCCCTGTCTGGTTTTGAAGGATTCCCTAAGGATGCTATGTAACCAGCAAACGCTTTTTTGTCTAACCAAGAAAAATCAAGCTGCAGCCCTGTCAGCCTTTCTTGTAGAATAAATGAGACAGAAATACTGAAATAGCAATTATCAGTAGACCCATGAATTATTTACAAAGCTGAATGTTGGCAGGTCCCCCATTCACTGGACTGTTTTGAATGCACCAACTACCATAGCTGCTCCTGCATGTAACACACAGGATGAGCATCCTGATAAAGTCAGCCTAAACTGCAGCCTACACTGCTGCAAATACAACCTGTCCCCTACATCCAACGTACCTGATGGCTGCAGCTGCAAATCTGGCCCACCATATTTAATGGGATTACACAACTGTGACTGAGACGTCTCCCTGCTATGTCCCAGTGCTAGCCAGGAAAAATAACAGATTCAGTGGAGAGCTAGAAAAATGAAGACTAATTATCAGGTCTGATCTTTGAAAGTCTGAAATGAAACTGCCCAGTTTAGTACCAGACTGTCAGAAAGGGGCATATTTTAGCTCTTTCTGACCCATGGGTAAATCTACTGAAGTCAACGGCAAGTTCATTAAAAGAGTAGTTTGAGAGCAGAGCAGTATCTTGAGCGAATGGGGCTCAGAAGGAGCTTCGTGCTCCTCGTTTATAAAGAGGGTTACAGAGCCAGTCCCATTAGCTGAGAGCACCGCTGAAGCAGGGGCAATGTGAGCCTGAACAGGATACCTGCCAGCATGAGCCTGCCCCAGAAACAACACGCTCTCCTTACAAAGCTTAGTCACTGCTTTATTCTAATAAGTTTCAGATGAAAAAAAAAAAAAAAAAAAAAAAAAAAAAAANTCCACATTTGTCATAATGAAAAAGGAGATTCTGAGTGCAACAGATCCGGAGTTGATAAATTGGTATGGGACTTTAAACATGATAGAGGATAAGGTTGGCTGCCACTACACATTTAGGCACGAGCTTTGCCTCATTTCTACATCCCAAAACTTAGTGCTATGTCTTCCTGACCGTGCTGGCAAACCCCCGGCATGGCACACGATGCCAGCAGCTGCTTTTTGCTGCATGATTGGCAGTTCAAAGGTGCAAAGTGCCATTTGTGCACTAACGTGATTTGGGGCTGGGATGAATTATATAATGCTTGCAGATAGATATTCATCAGTGCAGGCTGACAACATTTGATCTTGCACAAATCTATAGCAGAAACTAATGAGAAATTTAAGAAAGAGGAAAAAGTAGAAAGGGGAAGAGATAAAAGAGAGAAAGGTATTGTTTCTAAAAAAACCCAACCAACAACAATAAGCAAAAGAACTAGAGAGTAAAAGAAAGAACATTTTTCCGAAACCTGTTGGCTCTTTTATTCCCAAGGCATATGTGTTGCTGTTTGTGTCTCCCCAGAGTTTTCTTACCCTTCTCAGTAACTCTGCATTATCAATTTGTCTAACGGCAAAGAGCAAAAAACCAGAGTACATTAAAACTGATTTCTCCTTTTAGTCCATTTTCCCAGTGTACCTTTGCAGACTGTATTATTTACCATTAAACAATTTTATATTCAGCACTTCAGGAGACATTTTCTTAAGTAACAGTTCTGTTTGTCACTCTAAGATGCAGCTGCCGACTTTAAAGCAGAGGGAATTTTAACAGCAGTCAGCAGAAATGCCACTAGGTATAAGTAACCCTTCCATAATAAATATAGAAAAGTCTATTTAATTGGCATAGCTCTCGTAGAATCGGAGATGTGGCAGCTAAGGGCTGTCCCCTCCGCGTAACACAGGGACAGGGGAACACGCAGCAGCCAGTGGGAAGTGAAGGGAGGCTGTAAAGTACATGTCATGTTGTTAATCTGTTACCCTATTCCACCTGTTACAGAGATGGGGAGTAAAGGGCTTTATTAAGTTATTTTTCTTGTATGTCCTGAAGCCATCATTAACTAGGGAAGAGGAAGAGGCCATGAGGTCCTTCAGGTACATTTCTTATGGTTAAAACCTCAAGTTAATGATGTCAAATATTAATATATCAATTACTTCTGCAAATGCATCTCTAATACTCTTGGATGAACCTGTTTTGCCTTCTCTCAGGCTGACTTTGAGACGCAAAATGCTGCACAGATTTGGGCCCCAGAGTACAATAATGATAACAGTACCATAGAAAGGAGAGTGGGAAGAGATCCTACATGGTCAGCTACTCCCTTCCCCAAGGGAGGATCAGCTCTGCTAAATCAATCCTAACATTATTTGTCTAAGGTGTTCTGGAAAAACAAACAGTAGACCTTAAGTTTGCAAGGCCAGAGTGTGATCTTTAATACCTCTCCCATGAAGAACTCTCTTTCCCTACCACTCACTCTGTGCAGCCTTAGAGTTAGCTGAGCAGGACAGCAGTGGACCCCCTTGCATCAGTAATTTTCAGGTGTTTGAGACTTCAAAGCAGGATAACCACATGGTTCCTTCTAAATACAGGTTAGAAATGAGGCTAGACATTTAGGACTTACAACTTGCATTCTGTCATTTTCTTTCCATACTCTCACAATGATTTTATCATTTCTCTGCTAAACAAGGAAATGCTTAATTCTTATGTTAACCTTCTTTTGATATTCCAGGATTCTCATTTATTTCAGTCCCTCACAGCTTAAAGACAATAGTGAATAAAGCCCCATGGAATAGTCTTAATGAAAGGCTAATGATTTTAAATCGGCCTCCATCCTACAAATGCAATATAAACCATGGGATTCATGTAAAATACCACCAGATATATTCATAGCAACAAATGTGCTTGTTTCATGCAACACTTTCACACTACAACAAAATGTGTTCACATTGAAAAGCTGAAGGCAGGGGCTGACATGCTGGAGCTGGAGAGTGAGAAGAGCCTGTGCAAACCTCTCCCCTTTCCCACTTCTTGGTTTTCCTGTCACAGCTACTAACTCGATTTGGAAAGAACTGAAAAACTCATTTTCCCACCACACCAGAGCAATGGCTCCTACCAGTGGCTGCACACATGGATGGTTTTCAGAGATCCATAAATCCCAAGAAGACTTAAAGTTATAGTAAAAACAGAGAGAAGGGTTCCAGTGAAGTCATACTTTTCCATCGCTGTGTTATGGCAATAATAACTATATGTCTAAAATAACAGCAATGCTTTTTCTTGAAAAATAAAGGTGTTGAAATTTCATTTTAAATCACCCAAAACACACTCCGTTAGAGGTGACAAGAAGGTTAAAAAGTTAAAGCACTAAGAAAAACACTGATGAGAAATGGAAAATTGGACCACCTGTTGATAAAACAAATCAGTCACAGTATATCCATGGACTGAGAACTCTTGTGTACATTTGAGAGAAATCATAATGTTCCAACATTCGTGGACCATTCCAACGCTTTCCATTGCCTCTTTCCAAAGTGACTTTGAACCGATGCCTGTCACAGAACAGGGTCAAATACATTCCTTTGCTCAACAGGAGGAAAAAGCAAGTACCAAAGAGATTTTTGCTCCCAAGTGGTTATGCATTAAGCTCTTCCGTCACTTGGACATTCATGAATATGTTATCCCATTCTTCTGTAACAATATCTGCTAAATTATCCTGCCTGTCCCTGTAAGGGAGTGAGCTTGGACAGAGGCCAGCCACCAGCTGAGCGCTCTCCTGGCCAAGTCTGTCAAGTAAATTGATTTTCCTCCAAGACCTTTGGGCCCCTTTGAGCAAAAAGAAGCCATATTTCATCTCCTTTTTGCTCAAAGGTCTTGGAGCAAAAATCTTGAATGTGGACTAGAGGACACAAAGTGCCACCCAGGGATCACTGGCCACCTGCTAAACTTTTGCATGTGGCCTAAGTTTGGGTCATCTTGACAGCACAAGCCACTCACTCTGACAGTTTCACTGTCCTCTGCAGCTGTGCTGGGCTGTGGTAAGTTGTCCTGTCACTCAGGGGACCAGAGATATCAATCTAAGTTCAGAAAACCTCCCATCCCTCAAAAATACAGTTAGAATTCAAAGGGCAGCACGTTGCATGGCAGCAAGTCACGAGCAAGGCAAGCCCCCACGTATACCTCTCCTCATGCAGAAGATGAACTTTGCTATACAGCCCCCATGTCTGTTGTCTCAGCTGCTATCAAGCCCACCATAAGCAGCATTTGGGGAATGCCTAGGGCACATCTTTGCTCCTGGAGCTGAAAACTTGTGTAGACAGCAATGCTGTCTGGTACCAGCGGCAGCTGATGAAGGATCAGCTGTGAAGGATCTCTCTCACTTCTGAGATACAAATGCATTGGTGTGTCTGCTTGTTCAGTGCAGATATTTTTAAGGTACTGTGCTTGTTTTTGGTTTGGTTTTTTTTTTCCCTTTCCATCATACAGCTGTTCCTCAGTCCATAAACAGTTCTGGAAATCCATAAAAATTAGTAGACTTGTAAAAAAGTAAATTGAAGATATTTGTTACACCACGGTAGGCTATAACATATCACTCCGGTGCATCATTGCCTCAAGTGAAAATAACTAGGTAAGATTTATTGTGTGCCCTCAAGACTAGTGGAGGAAATAAAATCTGAAGCCAAAGGTTTTACCACTGAAAATACCCACATTTCTGCCTCTGAACAGGCAGCTCTTATGACTTCTGAGTTTTGCAAGAAGGGAAGCATAATAAAGTCAACAGCTTTCATAACACTAGAGATCTCACATTTCTGCTTTAAGGACATACTATACACCAGTGCTTCCATACAAGCTGTGGGGAGCTAATTAATGTATTTTCTTTCATGTGATGGCCATCAGTCCCATGTTTGCAATCACTCCTTGCCCTGGCCAGGGTGATACTCCATTCCCCGGGTCTTCAGCAAAATCCTCGCCCCAGCACAGCCCTTTGCTCAGCAGCACCAAATGGGTAAACAAGCAAACAAGAAATAGCCTTGTAGCAATCCCATTATTTTTACCGTTTCAAAAGGTGTTGTGTGCCTAGTCCTGGGCACTGCTCAAACTTTGGAATAAGCTTTTTAGTCCTGATATTTCACATAAGGCTCTTATTAGCGATTGATTGCTGTGAAAATAAGCTTTGTATCGTCTTAATATCTTTCTAATGGAAGTCAATGCTAAACACATAACGTTTTAGCAGAAATATATCTGCCTTCTCAGAAAGTAAGAAAACTAACCTCTGCAAACTGTAGTCAAACTCTAAATGGTTTTGTTTAAAACAGCTTTGTTTTAATTACAACTATTGTTGCCAATGACAATCCCTCTGCCCTCTCTGACTTTCATCTAGGTTTCCAGAAGTGGAAGAAATACATATATATTCCAGTGAACCACAGCATTTCTGTGGAGCTTTCTTCACTTTACACTGTGCTGTCTGAAAACTTCACTTTACCTCATATACACCAGAAAGGAGAAAAAGATATATGTTGTAATTTACTGCATTTTGAACACTGCCAAGCTTTGGATCCAAGATTTTGGTTTAGTCTGTGCTAAAAACCAGCTGTGAAATCTAGGTTTGCATCTGGGCTTAAATGTAAATCATCTATAGGGAGAGAGAGGGGAAGGTCATTTCATCTCAGCACTTTATCTCGGATTTCTTACCCCCTCAGTTGGAACAGCAACCTGCTAGGTGTGATCAAAATCTTGTTTCAAAGCACTCAGATAAGAACCCATCACTGTTTATGTTACAGATTTAGAATATGATAAAGCATATTGTACTTTAACTCTCTATGGCTTAATATAAGCTCTAATAATTCCCTTACTGGATTGTAAATCCAGCCCCTCTCTGATTTTGCCTTGCCAGGAATAGTTCAGAGTGCTCCAGGTCAAACAGTGTAATCGACCTCAGTAACACAGTTGATCCTGAACTCCAGCAAGTCCCTCAAAAGTGGCATTGGCAATGATCAGGGAGCATTAGGGACCTGTGCCTGAGCTCTGCCCTTGCCACAAGTATTGGGGAGAGCCGGTCATGCTTTGCTCACGTGTAATTTAGTGCACCAGCTCTCCGGGACGCACCCACTAAATACAGCCTCATACAGACACAACATTTTCAGCTTTTCTATATATAACAGCCTGGCTGATTCTTTATCCCTTCAAATATATGTGTCTGTCCATGGCGGGCATTGGGAGAGGAGTAATTGAGAATGACGAGAAATAAAGATCTTTTTCTCAACCACAGAAGGGAAAAATTCCAGAGTAAAGGAAGGACGTAATGCTTCTCACAGCCAGTGAGCAAAAGCACTTGCAAATAGTCAGGCTTGTCCCTTCTGTACAGGCACACAGCTCTACCCAGAAACTCACCGCTTGCCTTGGACAGAGAATGAATCACACTTCTTCACAGCCCTGTTCTCCTTCCTGACCCAGGACAGACCCAGGCAGTGACCAGAAGAGCTTGCAAACAGCATCACTGAATCCATCCTCTGCAATTTCGTAATTTTTTGTTGTCTCCTGTTTTCAAAAGCCTTCATCAGAAAGGCTTATTAGCAATTAATATGAAAATACAAGGATGAAGGCAAGCAGATTGTTAGTGCAGAGTATCACTGCCTGCTGCCTGCAGAAGCTCTCTGTATGAGAAGATGAAGTGTGAGACAAATTTGTGGTGCTTGATCACTGCATAGAGGCTAAGCTCAATCACTGAAGTGCATGACCACGTAAACAAAACCTGATCACAATCACTTGGTGAACAAAGCGACTCCAACACTTCCTCCCACACTTGTACACTGCTGCCACTGTTCCCAGTCATTAGCAGACCCCCAGATCAAAGCGAGGACAGTCTAAATCTATTGCAACCATTCAGCTATTAATAAGATGCTTCCCTAAGGCACAGTGACAAAGACCTGGATAATACTGATATAGCACAACATCTCCAATCTTTCTCCTTGGAAAAAAGGCTGCTAATAAAAGCAGCAACGTGCCATGAATTTGGTCTGTCTGAGAGCAAGAGGCACTACAAGCGTTGTGCGTTGTCATGGTTTGGGCCAGACTGGCAACTGAAATGAACGACAGATGCTCTCCCCTACATCTCCCTTCATGGAGAGGAGGATGAGAGAGAAAGACTTATGAGTTTAGAAAAAAATTAAACTACTTTAATGAAATATTAATAGTAAAATAATAAAAAGAAAATATAATCATATCAAAAAAGAAAACAATTAAATATATACAATATATACAAAACCAGTACCAAGCTCCCAGGATGACAATCACATCACAGGCAGGCACTGGGAAAGTCCCAGACTGGACGCAGTGGTGGACGGGAACTGGATTCTGGATCTGAATTCAGGAACGCATGCACCAGGATCAAAGTCAGACAAATACAGTCCTCCTCTGACACTGGCCGCTGAAGAAAGAGGGCTGACCCTTTCATCCCTCAGCTTTTACACTGAGCGCGATGCAGATGCGATGAAATACCCTGTTGGTGAGTTTTGGGTCACCTGTCCTGTCCGCTCTTCCCCACAGATGCGACCCCTCTACACTTTTCCTCTTCTGACCCTCCAACAAGGCACATAACAAAGTTAGCTGACCTTGGCTGTTCTAGTAATAAGTATAAGCAAGAGCCTCTCCGCATACCATCCCTTGGTATTAACTACAAACTTTAGGTCTTATCACTCTGGAAGCAGACTACTGTCTGAAAAATACGCTGTTAATTTTGGAGAGTTCAGTTAGTTAGAAGAGGCTTAGCTGAAAAGTAAAATTACTGAACAGAAAGTTAGTTCTGTTTCACCTCAAACCAGGACATGCATCCAAGAGGGATGAGAAGAAATAAAACTTAGTACAAGTGGTCAAAAATCCATGGGCCAGATCTGTAGTTAGCAGGTGTGGACAAGTTTGTTTCCACCTGCATATTTCAATGCACTTTTACAACCTCGACAAGAGACGGGATGCACATGGCGTCATCTCCATTTCAGGAAACTAGTTGCGGACATAAAGAAAAACAGTAGAGATGGAGCTCAGCCATGACTGAGTTCTGCAAAAGTGCCTTTGGGTAGTATTCACTGTAGCTTTCTGTAAACCAAGGGGGTGGGGATTGCATGCGGGGCTTGCGGCTGCTGCTAGCCCCATGTGATGAGCTGGTCACCTATGCGATAAGCTGGTCAGTGTGTATCCCATCAAGGCAGCCCTGTGGTGCAGCGGTGCAGGTCTCACATCACGCTCCAGCCTCCTGGTTTGCATTTTCTGGCATGAGTCTGCTCTGCTGCTGAATCCAGCCAGAGTGCTGCCTCCAACGTGTGTGTTGCCAAGTGTGTGGAGATCAAATCGTTTTTGTGATATGCTCTGTAAAAATCAGGCTACATTGTCGGGTGCATTTGATCATCTCTCACTTGAAAACAGCCAGAGCTTTCACATACTGTGGTCTGTTCCCCAGCCTGGGAAACACTGGCTTTCTGTGCTCTTCTCTGGTAGAAAGTGCTATTTCCATAATCACAGGAGTGACAAAGCAGCAGGAAAAGCAGAGCACTTACACATAAAATGCAATCGTCTGCAGGAAGAACAAGTATCAATGGGTGTACTGAGTGATTTAAGCCATAAAGGTGATGCTTTTTGCTCCCTGGCGTGGCCCTCCCCTCATGGCAGCAAGCGCCTAGTCTGCTCCAAGACCATCACCTCAAAGCCACACTTCTTGTTCAAGCACCACATCACCCACCACACTGCCTGTCAATAGCTCCAGAGGGTTAAAATCTGTTTACAAAATGTGCTTTTTCATATGTAGCACCCTAAAGTACTTATCAGGTCAGACACTCTCCTGACTTGTATGTGGGAGGAGTTGAACCTCCCCACCTGAAGATCAGAAAAATACCCAAATCACTTCTAACCTTATTTTCCTACTGCATTGGTTATATCTACCTGAGCACACACATTCATTTAAATGCAAGGCTGATGCATTTTTTAAGGCATTGGTTTACCTTAAAAAAGAGAAGTGCTATAGCAAGTCATAAAAAGTGACCATCTGAACTGTGAGAAAAAATTGGCAGAGATGTGGAAAGCTTGGCAGGGCAGATTTGCACTCCTCACCGCTGGAAACCAGGTGTGCTGACAGCCCTAAATCCACTGGGAGTGCAGGTCAGAGCCCTGCAAATAGGTTTCCTTGAGACATCTTTTCACTTGCAAAGGGAGAATATTTCTGCTGAGAAACAGGAGTGACATAATCCAACCAGTCAGGAATAAGCAGCATCCCTCTCCCACTGCCCCTCGCAGACACCGATCCAAGTAGAAAGTTGATATTTACTTTCACCGAAAACCACTTCCTTGACAGAGCAATGCAAGCATGGTGTACGACCCTGGTACCGAGACCCCCCTTACGTACACATTGCCCTGGTATCTGCTGTTCGCAGCATCAAATCCTACAAGCATGCTGATGGCAGCAAGAGTCACAGCAGGGCAAATGGTGGGATAGCAGGAGCGGAGGATGATCCAAAGCCACAGAAATTTGTGGGAAAATCTTTGCTTCCTTCAGTGCACATTGGGTACTCCAAAGCAGGGTGTGCTGGTAACACCTTGGAGTAATTCAACCAGTCCCTTTCACAGCACCTTTGCTCTAAAAATGTAACTTCTAATTGACAAAAATATGTCTGACGTTTTAACAAGCGAGCCGTAATAACAGGAAGGATTGGGGCAAACAGGCCTATTTTATGCTTGCATTCGAATAAACATGCACAATTTTAAAAGCATCCATTTGCTGTTCTTTAGTACCAATGTTGTTTAGCCATTTGGTGGAGTATCATACAAATTTCCTTTGCTCTTCATCTTAAGAAGCACCCTATAGTATACAAAGAAGGCGGCAAAATATTTATAAGTCACCATTGATTTAACACTGTCCAACAGGGAATCCACGTTTGATTTGATGCAGTTTATAGTTTGCCTTATGCTTATTAAATATGAAGACAAATAAATATTCTTTATTTTCTGTTAGATAACAGCCTTTCCAGAGATAATCATAAATCAAGGTGCAGTTTACCATACCTGACATCTCAGTAAAGAATGAGTTTTTGTGACTGTTCAAGCCAATAGCTGTGCATTTGCTGTCAGGAGGGCAGGAGCCAGCCCAGACCTGCTCCCACCAGCCAATGCCACACCACCGACAACCACAGCAGACCCAAGTCTGCCTGGTGCTCGTTTACAAAGCAAAACAAAACTCCATCCAAGTTTGCCAGCATGAAACACCAACTCATGGAGAATTCAAATCAGCCAAAAGAAAACTTTTGTTTCATCACAGAACCTCATTGATCTCTAAATCTCAACTCTACAAGACAGCAGAGGTCAGCGGTTGGTAGAAACAAGAAATCCATTTCTTCTGATAGGGCCATCACACGTGGACCAAAGCTGCTGCCCTACAGCATGGCACGTGGCCCCTGGAGATAAATAATGCATGTATTTAACAACTGGCCTCACAGCCTGGGGTTCAAAGACAGCCATTCAGAGAGGCTGCGAGCAGCACTTTCACAGCCATTTGGAGACAAAAGGAATGTGAAGGAATCGGGCATGGAGGGGCAGAGTGGGCTATGACTGTTTATGTTGTTTGCCTGGCTGCTATGAATCTGTACATTGGCCTCAGGTCTCATACAGGCACCTCCAGCTCAACATCTTTTTTGCCTTTTGGGAATTACGCAGTCCTGTTAGGCAATACAAGCTGCAGTACAGAAAAAGATTAAACCACAGAGCTAGGAAGCTGCTACCTGTCTGCACTCATGGCGTTTCTCAACACCAGCAAGTTGCAACATGAGCACGTACAGCCAAATTTTACGGAGCTTTCTCTGCAGCACCAGGTATGGCTGGTTCTGGATGAAGGCACCAGTCTGGGATCTGAGGAGGAGGAGTAAGTGGGAAGCACCCCAAAGTGGCTGCTGTCAGGATCACAGCCCCTTCTTCTCACCCAGGCTCAGAAACCAGCCCATCCTTTATGCCACCCGTTTGCCTGGGAGAGGCACCCCAGCTGCAAGTCGCATTGCTTGCAATACACATTATTCAACAGACAACACAAAGGGTAGTTTTCCAAACCCAAGTGCTCTCTGCCCAGTGCCTGTTAACAGAAGGACATCCAGGCTGGGGTAAAACAAGGCAATTCCTGTGCCACGTAATAACAAAATTCACATGTAAAATTCACCTGTAAAAACAGGAGGGGAATGGAAATTGCTGACAGAATTATAGAACCTAGGAACTGAAGATTTGATGTTTGTGGGAAAAAAATCACTGTACAGTATTTTTCTTTATTGCCTCTCAAAAATGTCAAGACCTTTTTCCCCCAAAGTATTCTGCCAGAGTTTTTTTGTTTCCAAAAAAGAAAAAAAGATTTCCATAGACAATTCTGTAGAAAGTTCATCACTGTCTCACCAGCAGAACTAATTGCATCTGTAATTAGTATTTTTTCCCTTTTTTAGTAACTGCAAGCTGACTTTCTTACAAGCCTCATACCGTATCAATGGCTGTCCTGCAAGAAAGGCTTTGCTGAAGCCCACAATCAACTATAAGGTATAAATCCATGAGCAATCAGCCTTCATTACTTCCTGGCTCAGGTAACCACTCCTCATTTATCTGCCTTTGCAAAGCTGAGCTGAGCCCAGTGCAGTTGAAGCTCTCTTTTGAATGTCCCAAAGATTCACTGATCTGCCAGCCTGACATTGTTCCCACTGTGGTGCTCAACAGTGTAGTTTCTACCATAGGCTGTTCGCATGAGGGAAAAAGTCAGAAACTCAACAGATTTTTAAGAGGTATATATTTGGCTCAAAATTATCGATTGTTTTATTAATGCACTTAATTTTGCATATCTGTGCGTGCCTAATGCATGTAACCTTTTGCTTTGAACAGTGAGAAAATAAAGAGCATAATATCCCAAGCTTTGAGAATGCACGAAAAAAAAGTCAACTGTCAAAACTCTACTCTTAGAGGAAGGTTTATTTTCATAGTCTGTCACTATAATCAGATCAGTGTCTTCATCTCACTGCACTATCCCTACATTTCACCTTGACAGTAACAGTAGTCATAATAACAACGCGAGTCAGAAAGACATCAAAGACAACTCAGAGGTACAGCACAGACTCCATCCCCACCGTATGGCTGTGCCCATCTGCTGCAACTTCAAACAAACTTCCCTGGGAACTCCCTGCGGAGGAGCGAGGCACACAGATGCATTTTAAAAAGCTGAGCTTCATCCTGAAGTCCAAAATCCTTGGCTTTTGGGGATTTAGACCATGTTATCTTAATGCACTTACTAGTCTTGAGAATATGTGGGAACCTTCTGAGAGTGGGGCGCAATTGATTTAATCTCCTCCAGGTGAGCTGTGCCCAGTCAATTCACCTTCTCTTTGGAGTATATTGGCTTTCGATGGTTGGTAATATGCCGGCTGCTGCCAGGCCTAACGTACTGCAATGCAAGAAAACCAGCACAAATAAAGCCAACACACCGCTTAGTGTTCCCATTAATGCCACTTCAGCAAGGATAGCAAGGAAAAGCAATGGAAGTGGATGCCTTTGGTCAAAGACTCAAGCGTTCACCAGTTGCAGCACTGTAAAATAGGTGAGATCAGAATCAGATCCCACCTAACGAGTAGCAAATATCCTTGAAAAGGGGGATGGGAAGAGACCACTTCTTTGTTCAGTATTTGTTTTTACTTATGGGAGACTCTAATGAGATCAATTTCTGTGCACTTCTCATACATTGATTATCTTCTGCTTTCCAGGACAGCCAGGGCACCCAGCACCTACTTATACACCCTGCGGCAGCTGTGGCATGTGAGTCAAGAGCAGCCTGTACATTTATTTTCTTGTTTCTATGAGGATTTTCCAAGAGAAAACCCCCATCCATTTGGTTCGCTTCTAAACCCCTCACCATTACAGTAGCTGCTGGCATACAGCCATCCTTGCAGAGTGCCCCTGAGAGGTGAAATCCCTACGGACAAGTCTGGAGCCAAGCCAGGATTCCAGCCCAGAGAAAGAGTGAAGTCCCCCAATGCAGGATCACCTTGTCTGCCAGCTGTAGGAGCCCATGTATTTCAGCAAGGTCTATCCTTATTTTTCAAAGTGCAATAGAAGAATTAGGCCTATTGTTCACAATTTATTGCTATTTTTTAGCGCTCTGTGAGAGACGCCTTCCTCTAGAAAGCGTCTTCTTTTAACAAAGACTATTCTTTAGCAGAGCATCCCTCCAATTGATCATTTTCACCACCGCTTGTGGGTTTATAAAACTCATACCACCTTTTAAACAATCCTTTTCCCACCAGATCCTGAGAGTCTCAATCAATATTCCTCTCAGTGCCTTACACAGCTCTCACCTTTTTTTTTTTTTTAAACTGTAGACTCCAGAAAAGATATTAGCTTAATGTGAGAATGGCTTGAACTTTCCTCCAGCCTCGAGCCAACTGATTCCAAGTGGCAACTGGAGGAAGCTGGGGAGGAGATCAGCTATCCCTGCACTGAAATGAAGCTAACAGAGGCAGAGGTGCAACTCTCATTTAATCCAGCCTCCTTTCATCAGGGGTATTAAGGATTCATCTTCAAGCACTTATGCTCTTTTATTTAATCTTTCCTTATCTCCCAAGTGGTCCTAGAGCAGCTTCTTTGAATTAATAGGGCTCAGTGCTAATAAGCTCGGGAAGAGCTCTGGAGCACACTGTTTTGGAAAGGCCATGCAAGACGCTCCTCAGCCCTCTCCCAAAGCACCTAATACAATTGCTTCTCTTCGCAATGCAATACCCACAGTTTCATCTGCTACACACTCAGCAATAGCACTCTGATAATCACCTGAAAGCAGAGGACAAGCCAACTTTCAGACGGTGCAAGTCAGGGGACACTGGTCCCATGGCTTGGCTGCTGCACTGGATGGGAACAAGGGCAGCGCTTGCCGAGAGCAAAGAGGCTGGGTGATCACCCAAAAGCTGGTGCCTTAAATTACTGGAGATCTCTGGCTGATGCATTTATTTCCTTCTGTTGGGGGGTCGAGCTAGGGTTGTTGGGTTTTTTAGCTGTATGCTTTAGTTAGGCTGCAAGGCTGCAATGTTTCTCTGCACTCACACTGGGGATCAGAGGGAGATTTCCCGCAGACAAAGCTCTAGTCAAACCAGTAAATCTCTTGTGCTGGTTTCTGGCCTCTATTATTACAAGCTGCCTCTCTTACAGCTTCAGCAGGAGATCCTTTTGGTATTACTAAAGCAATAAAGAGTTGGAAGAGAAAGACGAGAAAGGACAATGCGGATTTCTGCACAGGGAGAGAGCAGGAAGACAGTGCTGTCCTGGCAGTGCAATGACACAAGGCAGAGTGTCAGAAGAGCCACAGAGGGACATTTTGGGTACGTCGTCCATGCAGTCAGCCCAGGCTGTGAGCCAGGTTTTATCCCAGTCCTTCTCCTGTCCACCCAGACACTCTTTACTGCGGTTTTGTAAGTGCCTCGTTAATGTACAAAGATTAGAGCCGTGTCTGAAACTCTCCTTTTTCTCAGGAAGGGGGAACTCATCTTTTTTTGCAAGTTAATGCAGATGAGTTCGGGAGGGTCCCGGACCCTTCCCCAGTGAGACACCATTGTACCATCCACCAATGTGACTGAATGAAAAAAATCATAGATCAAACAATTACAATATATACCCCCAAAACTCTCAGGCGGCTGCAAAAATAGCGAGGACACGATAATTTAGGAAGGGCGTTAGTACATCTAAACTCACACTCAGGCTACCTTCAGTAGT
The DNA here is from genome assembly GCA_003993805.1 of Himantopus leucocephalus. Lineage (NCBI taxonomy): Eukaryota > Metazoa > Chordata > Aves > Charadriiformes > Recurvirostridae > Himantopus > Himantopus leucocephalus. The sequence continues at coordinate 2,113,406 of RSEF01000003.1, forward strand.
TGATCAGAGCATGTCACAGATGACTGGAAAGGAGCCCTACCCACAAGCAGTATAATATATTTATTCTTCACTTATGTTTCCACAAAACCTAGCACAAGAGAGTTGTGTTTCATGGTGAGGGCTATTCTGTACTATTGCAAAAGAAATACTTTAAAACAGATTTAAAACTTACTACCTACAAATCAAAGGCGTGCCAAAGGTGTGCAGAGCTGAGATTCCCACCTAACGTGCTCTTAGAGAGCCTCATTCTACCCCTGAATGTAAATGATAAAGACATCATATAACATGGAAAGGAACAAAAAAATCCCTTCACAACACAAAAAAACTTCCAGTGACTTACTGGCAGGCTCAAGAGATAAGAAACAGAAGATAGGCGAAGGCAAGCACCACAATAGTGTTTCCAAGTGTCAAATGCTATACCCAGACTAAAAGAAGAAAATCTATTACTCTTCTTAGGAAAGAGTCACAGGCTCTCTGTTCTCTCTCTCCAAGCATGAAAACAAGGAACAATATCTCAAGACAGTTCATACTGCTTAGGAGACAGATGGGAGAGATGTTTTGTCATTTTTTTTTGTTGAACTTTTCTCAGCAAAAGCACTATTTTACCAATAATTCACTTTTTTCCTAGCATTTGTGCTCTGACCTAATATAGAAAAAGGATATATAGAAAATGTGAGAACACAGAGAGTCCTTTCAAAAGTAATCACACATCATTTGACTGGGCATTGCATCTCTCCAAAGATTGCAGTAATAATAAAAATGAACGTACCCAATGCTTTCTTCAATAAGTCATGTGGCAGAAAGCCACAGGCTAGGATGGAGCAGCATGTGAACATGTAAAAAAAATACAATTTAACTAAACTAAACCTTCTCCAGAAACGTATTATACTTTTGGGTATGTCCTCCATGCAGTCAGCCCAGGCTGTGAGCCAGGTTTTATCCCAGTCCTTCTCCTGTCCACCCAGACACTCTGTACTGTGGTTTTGTAAGTGCCTCGTTAATGTACAAAGATTACAGCCATGTCTGAAACTCTCTAATGTGACCTCCAGGTCACACTGACTGGAAATAAACAGTTGACTAACCCCAGATTTTGTATAGCTTATAGTGAGGCTTCTCAGCCACATTCCAAGGAAGAGGACCCTGAATCAAATGCCAGAAAAATCAATGGAAAAATTCCCGTTACAGTGAAAGGTCTTTAGATGCGGGCTGTCTACTGCGCTCTCTTGGCAGACCTATTCATATTTACACCAGTAAAATTACCCACAATTTGGGAAATATCCTTTTTGTGTCTGTCATACAGTTGCCTTATCCCCAATACACTCCAGAAATACCCCGTACTGACCACTAAGCGCATCACTGAAACTGTAGTCATTTAGGCAAGTTATGCTATCTACAGGGCATCTGGAGTCCAGAACAACTTCCTTTATCAGCTCCTTATCTACTCAATGAAGCAATTCACTCTCCAGCAAGTGCATTATCACCTGCATTTCCACATACACTCCTGGGCATTTGAATAGAAACCAACGTCATTCTGTAATTCATTCATCTACTGTACAGCTCATAAACTGGTTGGTTATTTTACAGGTATTCAAAATACAAGCACCTAACATTGACTAGCAAGGATATTATAGCCAACAAAAAATAAGCCCTACTACCTCCACAAAAAACCCTGAAAGTTGGCTCCTTCGGTTGTTCCCATAATTTTTGCTCACCTGATTTCATTACCAAGCAGTTGAAATCATCATCCTCACTGGTATTTATCTCCAAAGTGGAGCAACCAGTTCAGCCCATGGCCAACTTGTACACTTGGGACTGTACCTGAAGCTGGGAGCAAAGGCTGGCCTCACACTGGTAAATGTAAGCAAGGTCTTGAGGTTTGGGAAAAGATATTTTGAAATTTGATTAGACTAAGATACCTCCAAACGAAAGACACCAATGAAACAGGGCCAAAAATACATGATGGTACCGAAGTAGGAATTCAAGCAGAGGGTTAAGAACAACTTCATTTTCAATCTACAAAAGGGAATTTATTTCACAAGCTAGTTGCCAGTTTTGACCAAATCAGCACTTCAAACACTGAAAAGATGGCTGGAGGGAAGATGGAGCAACAAACACTTTTGATTTTGATGACACTTTACCCTAATTTTTTGTTACGTTTCAAAATATTGATGAAAATGTCTATATATTTAAGTATGGGAGTAGCTAGCCTGATATAAATCAGTCTTGTGTACAGTTAAGCATATATATGCAGGATCACTTTATTTAGGAACAATGTAATTGTCCATTTTTCAACCCAACATTAGATCTTGTCAGAAGATTTTTTCCCTAAAGTTCACCCCTAGAAAGCATAATATATTTTTTTCCTTTTTCCCTAAAGAGATTAAATGCAATTATTGCTGGAATTTGTCCTACTTCTCTACTAAACTGTTACAGGAGACAAATAACATTTCCACTAGGCTTAATTAAAACTCATGTTAACAGCGAACCATATATAGCAAGTATTTTACTATAAGAAAAGATGTTATATATTTTACTATATTGGCTATATTACATCTTCACTGTCTACATTTTTTATATTTAATATAGACAAGAATGTGTGGTTATTAAATATAAATGTGAAGCGTATATATAAAATACATATTTTTACATATATATGTTTAAATGTAAGGAAATTGAACATCCATACTTTCTCAGTTACATCGCTTTCCCTTACGGTAGGTAAAGAAATTATTTACTGATTTATCACATGGCTAAAACCAACGCGTTGAGGCTCTGAGCTTGTAAATACATAGTTCTGAAGTCCCTGTGCTATCACTAGGTGCCCAGTGCAGCCCGTGCTGTGCTCTGCCCAACTACTGATTATTTCTTGTGGCACTTTGAAGGCAATTAAGTCAGATTTATTTGAACCTCCTGAAATGTAAGGGCGTACAGAAGTAGCACAAATTATTAAAAATAAAAATTACTACTAATACACATTCTTGCTGAGTGTTATACCTGGTTTGATCGGGACATGCACAGAATCACTCCCTTTCATAATTTGGCCCAGTTTTCACTATGTGTACAACAAACATATTGACAGCTGGCAAAACTCTGCCTGAGTTGCAAACATATTTGCTTTTGAAGTCAGTACCTCATGCAGATACCATCTGCTCTGCAGCGAGGAGGTAAGCAGCACACAATAAACAGGTCTGGGGTAACCAGCCAAGCTCCTTCCCCATGCCTAATAGCTGCAGCTTGAATTAATCCTAGACGCAATATCGTCCCTGGCTTTAAAAACTGTTTTTTGGAGTTAGCGCAATATCAGAAGGAGCAGTCGCTCCTCCGGTCAGCTCACCATCCTCTTCCCACCCAGGCAGAGAACTGCACATGACTTTTCTTTTTTTTTTTTTTGCATTTATTTGCATTTGTCGTCCTTGTGTTTCTCCAGGTTCACTCCTTCCACAATATCAAGATGTATTTTCCTTCCACATTAAAGTAAAAAAGATACACAACTTCATTTGCAGCATACATCTATTTTCCTGGTCAAGCACAACCCACAGAAAGCCAGGTCTGGTTTAGACCTCAGTCCAATTAAACACTGCAGAAAATCATGTGTTACATGATCTTTTCATAATTTTGCTGATTTGGCATCACTATCTATCAGGTTTTTAAAGCTCATTTCAACTTCTACCCATCACACAGACCAGTAAAACAAACTAAAGCAAACACAGCCCTGTGGTATCCTGGTTTGAGGGAATAGATTTGAGGTATATATTACATGCTATGACAGAGGTGTATTGTCAAGAACATCTATATTGTTTTATTGGACATAAAGGAGAAAATATGCTGTAATAAATTGTAAAAGTTATGCCTTTTAGCATCTAGATGGCCACTTTAGAAATTTAAGACCTCACCTTTAAAAAGCGAAACAACTAAGCTATCATTCATATTTATTTCACTCTTCCACTTCCCCATCAAAGATTTTCACTCCATGTACAACACTTTTTTTTCCAAAAGCTGTGAAGAATGTAAGAAATTTCACCTTGAAGAAAAACACGCAACCATTTCTTGGTGTCCTGAGATATAATAGCATACATTTCAATCCAGACAGGGTTGCAACAATTATATTTATGCAGATTATATTTCATGAGATTTCATCAAGGCAGGGAATGATTGTTTTAGAAGAGAAAGGCTAAAGCTCCAGAAAGGATTCTGGAAGCTATATATTCCAGGAAGGACCCAAAGAGCCATCCCACACTGTTGGCTCATCTCCTCCATGAGGCTGAAGCAGCCTCAGGGCTAAGCTTATCCGCTTCAGCCTTTCCAAAAGCATAATTTTATGGTTACAGAGTGCAAACACGTAATATCTTGTTCAACTTATTTTTAAGCACATTTCACTTTGGTTCAATGTTGTGGTTATTTTGCCATTTCTACGCTTACATTTTTGGTTCTCCAGGCAGAGGAGCATCTGAATCATGGACACCTCAAACAAGCAAAGTCACATCTCTCTTGGACCATCCCCAATGCTCTTCATTTCTGCAACAGCCCACTTTTATTGCCAGCTGGGTGAGAGGTGTTTTCTCACAACTCTGAATACCCCCATTTCTCTACAGACCTCATAGACAGATTTTTACTAATGCAAAGCAAAACAAAGGCAAGAGTACAGGTCCTTCACTCTTCCTTTTGTTGGGGGGGAAAGCAGAACAACTTTGCGGCTCCTTCACCTCTGATGATGCAATGAATGTTTCTCCAGCTTCACCCAGTTTAACCCCTGCAGAATTTTATTGTGGTGTGTATCACGGGTTCATTCCTGTGAGCCTGCAAACTCTTGTGAAATGCTGAGTGGTACCTATTTCTCCTGACTTCAAATTAATCCAGGGTCATGAATATCTTTATTATAGGGGAATTAAAGCTTTTTAGGATCCCAGCCCTTTGGGTCCAGTTTTGCCTTGGGTAATGGAAATTGCCAAAGAGAATATGGGCTTATGAAGTATTTTATGCTTCCTTTACCAATCAATACACTACATGCCGAGGTATATGCTGAGAGCCAAAGTTTACAAAAAGTTAGACGCACACAACCCCAATCAGCCTCACAGCATTGAAGCAGAGGCTTTCAGCAGTACTTCAGCTTCCTTCATGCCTTTTGCCTGCAGAGTCGGTTCCTGTCATGCCCTCAGCTGGAGGACAAAGCTAAGTCATTGCAGAGGGTTGCAAACAAGAGGCTGATTACAGTGCACAATTAAGAGGCAGCGCGCAGGTCCCTGCAGATTGATGCATCGTGTAACTTTCCATGCTCAAAAAGTCAAAGAAAGTGAAGGAGTTGGGAAGTTGGATTCCTGTCACCTGGGAAGCTCACTGCAAGCAGATTCTTGTCTTTTGGGGAATGCATGTATATACATTCAGATTTAATTGCAAATGGCAAACCAGTATGCCAACGAGATGACAGCGACGCAGTCTACTGCAAGCATGTGAGCTTCAGTCACCAGCCTAATCCAGGAAAAAAAAACCCACAACCTTATGAGCCTGGGAAGGTAATAAACTTTTCCACAAGGATATAAGGATGTTCCTTTGCTGCGAGTGTGACTTGCATATATTTGTTGTCTTTGAGACATCTGTCTCATAAACACAGCCTTTATACCACAAGTCTGATGTGGCTTTCACTTACACTATATTTGCAGCACTTTCTTGCTGAGTTTAATGATACTCTAGTTTGGAGAAGCAAACCTCTGCATGAGTTTTCAGATCTGTGCAATTTAGGCATGTCCTTCCGTATTTTAGATTACTACCTGAAATAGAGGCTTACAAGATTACAGCCCTGTGTGAGCAAATGCAACTGAAGAGACTAAAAGCAAAACGGTGAACACACAGTTCTCCCTAACACAAGCCCAAGTGCATTTTCATTCTACCTGCACACCCCTGGTTCCAGCTGTTACAGTAAGAATGAAAACTGAGGCTGATGCTACAAACCTCACAGGCTAAGTTTTGTCTCTGTAAATAAAACCAGTGGTATTTTTTCTCTGAACAATCTTAGCAGCTTGATCCTGCCTCAGGGAATGATACTTCCCTTCCAGAAACCAAGTCCGAAGGATAATTCACACAGAGCCATTAAATGCTGAGGAAAACCATTGGAAAGAGCAGACCCTCTTGCGCAGAGTCTGCCCAGGGAGGTACGTGCCACCCACTTTGATCTGCAAATCCTTTGGCTACTGGTGAGATCCAGTGTAACCTAACATTTTTGCTCCATTTCTGCAAATTTCTCATGCCAGGATCTGACCTTTGCTAGATTTGTTGAATGTTCACATAAACTATTCAAAGAATAAAAGTTATATACAATTTCTATTCTTCCCTGTGTCTTCAAGGGGTGATTTTCTGGGTTTGAAGGAGTCTGAGCTGATATTTGAAGCATCTGTTGCCAGATGCTTAAAATTGCAGAGTAACTCACAAATCAAACTAGAAGTGGTGGGTTTGCACAGTCTGACCAGAGAAAGACAGACTGATGCTTTTAAAAATATTTCTGCTCAAACTTTCTCTTCTGTCTCAGAGGAATAAAGCATTTTTTCAATGAGGTTGAATTTCCCTTTTTGCAATGCCTTCATTGGAGAGGGAGCACTCAGGCTCCAGAGACAAAAGATTAAAAAAATCTTTCATGTCTAATTTCAGCTTAACTTCTGTTATGACTCCCTGTCTCTGGCTCTATACCAGGATTTCCTTTGCTTTCTGAAGCAAGAGTAAACTCAAGTATTAAACAAAATCTTCTCTTTAAAAAGAAAACAATTGAACTTTTCATGTGTAAATGTACACATTTGTTCCAGAAATTTAAACTTATCAAACATCTCAATCAAAAAATCATGCTGAATAAAACTGGGGAGTTTTCCCCTTTAGTTGTCCTTACAATGAATAAATTCAAAACAAGAGACAACTATGCACACACAATATAATAAAGTTATAGCAACTGAAGAGTTAATACCGAAAAGCTGATTTTCTATTCATTTTCTGGGCCTGAGTTCTTCTCTCAAGCTTAAATATCTACATTGCACTATTATTTCACAGAGACCAGAAAAGCACTTGCAAACACCAATCCCTATGTCGCAGGTAGGCAGGTCCTGTAGGATCATGACATGTTGAGACACCCTCTGACCCAAACCGTACAGAGACAGTTATAAAGTCAACCTTCAGATCTAACAATGAGAAAATAGGGGCCCAAAACAAAAATGAGAAGATTAAGAATGAAAAGATAAGCTGAAGACACAGTGCAGCCTTGATATCTAGCTGATCTCATGCCCTCAACACTGCTGGAAGCTCTGACTGGAGCATAGCAGACATACATATACCAGTCCCATTTTCATTTACTTTGGCTCCACTGCTAGCAGAGCCTTAATACAGAGCAAAAAAACTTCGGAGTATATTAAAACCAGCTGAGGTACCCCAGGGTGATGGAGATGTCCCCTTACATACACTCGGATGCGGATACTGAGCTCCTTCCAGCCATGCTGAGAGCACTCTATGCCCACAGCAGGGATTTGGGCATAAAAGTAGCAGATCATAGAACAGATCTGTTGCAGTGGCCAGTGAGATGTGCAACCACCATCAGTCACTGTAGCTGCATTGCTGCTAAGTCTGTTCAAAGGAGATAAAAGTCATACCCCATTAACTCATGTTATTCTGGAAGTTGCAAATATTGCCATTTGTGTTCTGTAAAAATCATAACAATACACTCCTGACACGCATTTAAAAAAAAAATAATCTTTTATACTACCTATGACCAGAAGTATATAGAAAGAAGTTTAAAATGCAGAAGCAGATGACCAGTGAAACTTGTCTTGTTTGTTCTCGCCAGAATGATGCTCCAAATTCCTCAAGAAGTGTATTTCCTCATAAAGCACAAGTTTTATTTTTAAACGGGCTTAAAATCCCACCAGTGCTCACTTGACACACATATGCTCACAGACACAGTGTCACATAACGTCAGTGAAAGCTCCAAAAAGGTTTCCAATATATTTTTGCTCACAGCATTATATACAAAGCCCACAGCCCATTTCCAACGGCACTTGTACAAGTGTGGAGCCCCATTCTCACATCCTTATCCACAATGTGGGAAGTCTGACTTTAATGGGGGATTTAAGTTACCACAGAAGCAAAAGCCCAACACCCCTAACACGTTTCCTTCCAGGGCAGAAATCTGGTGTTACTCCATAAACCACCTTATTCGTTTAGGTAGTAACAGTCCAGAGCCAAGGCCCCAGCACCGCACAGCCCCAGGAGCAAGGGCGTTTCAGGTACTGAATACGGGGATACGGCATAAAAAAGTAGTAACTTCTGGCTGTGTAATTATAAGCTGCATCATTATGCATGTGCACGACAGAAGGAGAGGACAAACTGAGGTCACCCTAGAAACTTTGACGCTGGTGTTCCTTCACCTACAAGTATCTGACTTTGCAGCTTTAATAATATTCTTGTCATGAAGTGTTTTTGTTTAATTTATATATAGATTATGGGTTGCTGTCTATTGGCAGACACCTCCAGTATTGGCTGAATGCAGTTTAAAACAGCAAACCTACCCTCTGTTGAAAACACCTAGTTTAGCTAGAATACCACTTCATTGCAGGTGTTATTTACACGCCGAATGAAATAGCCTAATTTTGATTCTGTGATATGCCCAGGTATGACAGCATCATTTAATGTATCCATCAAAAGTTACTAACTTGATCGTAATTGAATGGGCAATGGTGCATCTGACCTTTCTTTTAAATTACCATCACAGATTTTTAATGGGTTTCTCAAAAGTTATTGTTATTAACACGAATATTACAGGAATGAAATCAGCCCATTAAAGCCAGCAATCACAATGCATAAACAGAACTGATACCTGCAAATAGTCTGCTGAGGTATCAAGAACTGCTTTGTCCCTAAGGAAAGACTAGATTGAGACAAATATATTGACTGAGATAATGGTAGCGATATCAACAGAGTTAATCAATTGTTTTACTGAAAGTAACAGAGATACTGAATTAAATGGGATCGAATTTAAGTGAGGATATGAAGTTACTTTACAGCATGTCCTGTGTTTAAGAGGCATAAGCTGATCTTTTGCATTTTCCACACTTGGTATGTTCACGATGTGCAAGTTAGCTGTATGGTGCAGGGTATTGACGTGTTACATATGCTGTGAACCTGCAATATTATCACGTGAGATCCTGCAGCCACTTATTGCTATTAATGTCAGATTTGCAGGCAAGGTTAGTGAGCAACACAAGGGAACAAATTCCTAAGCCACTGTTAACCTCAATGGTAACTGAATCTTTTTGAAGATGCCCCCTTTTTATTCTTATTTCTAAATTAGAAGTGAATAAACTGTTTGGTCACTCAGGAGGAAGGAAAAAACTCAGCCATATCTAACTCTTTTAGTTTGCTATTAATCTTTCTTTAGTGTCCCCAACCACTATGATCAGTGCTCCAATGGGTCTCAGCATCTGCTGTGTATAAATCACTTTTTTTTCCTCACTGGAGGAAAAACTACAGTAGTGGGTCTGGAAGATGTCTGCTTCTTCACGGAAGAGATGCAGTACACACAGCAGTGATAAATACTTCCCTAACGATCTCCCCTTGAAGCACATCTCAGTCCCAGGCTGAAGGGACCATCTCTAGCTGCAAGACAAGTCTTTGAGCTTTGGTCTTTTCTGCTGAGAAAGAGGCTAGCTTTTACAGTGCACAGATTTCTTCATAATAGCCTCCCATTCCTCATTTTCCTAGTGAAGAGTTACCAGATCACTGCCAGTAATGCCTAAGCTAGAACAGAGCCCTGACTGCGCTGTGTGGTCCAACAACCCTTTGTCCAATATTCCTCTTTACTTGATTTAATATGCTAAATGCCGTCTTGTGAGCTAAAGTACCATTTACAGAAATCAATGCATAACTAAGTTTCTAAACATGTGAAACTGGCTACAAATAGCAAAGGATTTCTTCCAGTGAGGATTCAAATTTTTTCTACCATGCCATAGTTTCCAGCTATTATTGTCATTTCTTAAGTATAATCATATACAGTTAGTACTAAACTGAGTTTACAACCTTCTGTAATTCCCTGTTCTCATTTATTGTTCTGCCCCAACAAGCCTAACTGCCAGTAACAGGAAATATCCACCCCATTTACAAAGAGAAAACCATTATACTCAATTCCACAGATATATCAACTTAAATGCCATAAATTTTTATACTGGGCATTGGAAAAGACACTTAGCTATGTACTATGCTACCTACACTGACTCAGTATATGCTATGGCTCTGTAATACAAGTCACTAAAGACACCAAAAGCTATTGGAAATGGAGCATATCTGGACCTGTGAAGCACCATGCCAATAGCTATGTATTATCCGCCTTAGTCATCCAGCCTTTTACCTGGCATTTGGCCAAACCCAATAAAACTAATTATCATGAGATGTTTTTTTACAAATGGAAATGCTGCAGTTAGATGCAATCTGAGTGCTCCACACTGAGCACTGTGCATCAGGCAAACAAATGACGGCCAATTTTTTTTTTCCTGTGGAGAAGGTGGCTATTTGCTCTCGCTCACTCCAACAGAGAAAGTCATAGCTCTGTTCTCTGGATCCACTGTTCCTGGGAGACAGTAGCAGAGAGGATTTGCCTTTTGCCATTACAAAAAAGACGATTCTCACAGTAGTCTTTACTGAAACACTTACCTGCAGATCCCCTTTTATTATATGCAATTTCTCATTGCTTTTTGTAGATCACATTTTCACACATCCTTCATAATGTTACACTGCTGAGTTTCATCTAGTCAGGTCCAACACACAGACACAAAATTTCCTGTTACAGAGAAAAGCTTTCTGATAGTCATCTATCCTCCGCAAGAGCTATCAGATTTCACATCATAGCTGATCACACGGCTCACGGTCTCACTGCAACTTGCTTTCAGCACGTGGCAGGGGGCCACTAGCTTGACGCAGGGCTCCTGGCAGGGGCAGCAGAGGCACAAGCAAAGCTGCTAAGCAGGTCCGGTGCCTCCAGCCATCACACGGAATGGTCTGCAGCCATCACCACAGCTCATCCCGATCTCACAGCCAGGATTGTGTTGGCAACAAAAAGCGCTGTTGATATTTTCCCTGACCATCTGAAAAATTAGTGGCAAAGGAAATGAAATACCAACAAGGAATATGAGTCTCTGCTCAGGATGACAAAACCAGGAGGGTTGTTTGATCAGGAGAAGAAATATGTCTCCTTCACAGCTGCGGATATTTTAGATGACACTGAGAAGCCATCTTCACTATTCCAGAGATGCTCTTTTGGGACTGTGACTACAGACAACACCTTCAGAGCTGTCAGATACAGCTATCCTGTCTCACAATTCCTACACAACTCCCCTTTACACTACCAAAACTGTATGTATGACAGCAAAGTGGCTGGATCAACTCCAGCATGCTGCCTCACACTGTGCCTGAATCCAGCCACATGCTTCAGAGCCTCCTTCCTGGGTTTGGACTGGGGCTGCCCACTGCTCCCCACACATATCTGCATCACTATGGCTTTTGGAGGAGAAGACATTTGTTGCTGGAAAGACAGCTAGAAGGCCTGGTACAGTAAGATTATCATGTTCTTCAAATTATGTGAGAATACTTACTGGAAGGTGCCGACATAAGGAATTTTGTTTTTTCACTTATTTTCCTTAGTCATTGCCCACGTCCTAAGGATTCTGCACTGAGACCTCCTGGGAATCCTTCAGAGACCATTCTCTCCTGTCAACACTAGCCCAGAAAACAGGGGCTGGTAAAACGCAAAAGCCATCATGCAAAGTAAATGGGAAATTAATAGCAGAGTTTAGCATAAGAAAAACACCAGGGGTTCTTCTTGAATGAGAGGATCTGCACCTGAGAATGTGTATCTGGCTGTACAGAGAGAAAAAATTAGTATGGTACAAGGAAGGACACATAGAAAGGCTCTCAGGAATGTTTTTACCTGAGAAGGAATCTTTCCCTGGGAGTCTCAAAAAATATTTTTTGCTTTGCCTGCTGCCCAATTAACTATGCTGCTGTACAGGTCAAGAGAAGTCAGCTCAGAGTGTTCAGGTACAATTGAACACATTTTTCAATCATCAGTCTCCAAAGGAGCACAGGCACAGCACTGCCACGGACACCTTCAGACCCGGGGGCTCGGACCAGGATCTGGCGCTTCTGCAAAGTTTCAAGGGCATTCCCTTCCTCGATCTATGTGGTACAAATAAAGTTGCCTGAGCAGATGACTGCACCATTTTGGAGCACTTTTTCCACGGCTGCGGACACCTCTGCAGGCTGTGAGTACCCAGTCCGGAGTTTTCACCAAAGTCATATGAATTTTGAAACAGAGTGACTCTGCAGCCTTGGCCAAGGATTTCAACTGCATTCCCCAAGCATTATGCTCACTGTGCTAAAAAGCACCTGCAAAGCATTTCTTTGTGATATTTACTCTGTAAAATTAAAGCACAGGGAGAAAAAACCCATCAGTTTCTTTCTGCTATTCCTTAGTTTGCGTAAGCAGTCGATTGTAAATGTCAAATGGCAGTGGTGCATTAGAAAAGGATCACACTGAAAAATTTTCTCTTGAAGGGCCAGAGCCCAAGCTCCTCACCAGCCCCAAGACTGCCCTAATTTCACATACAACATCCTACATTAGGACCATCTACAGCAACGCCTAATTTAGCCATCAGAACTCCAATAGCGTGGGAGTTAAAGAGACTCCAACAGCATGTGTGCAGAGGGTTCACCCTCTGCTAAATTTTAGGCAGTGTCCCTCTGCTTCAGACAGCTCTGTTCAGGTTCGAAGGGGTGAACGGGGAATGTTGTGAGATCCGAGCTCATTAGAGGAGCAGGTGGGGATGTCTGCAGCTGAATAAGCAGGTTGCTTTGGGAATAACATGAAACAGATGTCCTGTCTTCGCACCCCCTGAACATTTTCTTCAAATAAATTGCAAGAGCAGGTTTTAAGGCTGAGTCTGTCATTTATCTCTTTAGCAACTCCTCTTCTGTTTTCTTCTGCCTGTTTTCTTTCAGTGTAGCACATCTTTCCTGTAAAAGAATGACTCTAGAAGCTAGAGAGCAAAAAATGCTTTTTGATGGAGCAAGGGCAATGAAGTGCTCCCTACTAAATGAGTTTAGTGAAGTTTCAGGTAGAGAATACTGGGAGGTGCTCTGCACATGGTCCAAGATAGGCACGTATTCAAACAATGTCAAAGCTCGTTGAAGAAAACCACATACTAGGATTTACTAAGGGGATTTCCCTTCAAGATGTTTTCTCAGCACCATTTATTGCTGAAGTTGGGGAGGGAGTCGGGGTTTTACATATGCTAAGTATAGCTTGTGGTTTGTTATTTCATCACAGCAATGCACTTACTCATATTAAATGTCTGAAATAGATGGAGGGATGCTAGTTCTGACTACATAACCAAGTCCTGGGAAATACGCAGGCAAGTCTAGAACCATTCATACAGAGTTACCAAAAATGTGCTCACCAATATGTTTACCAAAAATGTGCTCTCTTTAAGTAAGAGATTACTTAAAGCACATACAAAAGCAAATGAGACTTGATTCTTCTTCATGCATGAAAATTTTGCTTTGAAAGACCGAAGCACCCAGCCTTCTGCAAACAGGCAATGTTTTGGGTTGTCTTTTTTTTTTTGGAGACACCAGCCCAGCCTCTACCAGAAGGCATCTATTGGTCATCAGAAAGTCCCTACCACTCACCATCTAGAAGTGTCTCAATGAGGTTCCTTCAGGTTAGGCAACCAGCCCTCTTTGTCAAGGGCCAGGATTTATACTTAAAAACACATTGCACAGGTAATGTACAAGGGACTAAAACAGGCAACAAACTTCTAAGACTTATAAGTGGAAAAAATGGGACTTACATGTCCACTGTCTTTGCTTATGATTGACAACTTAACCCACAGTGATGTAGGAATGCCATTTACTGTCTACTCTACTGCCTATGCTGCTGGGATAACCTTTACGATGTGCAGTGCTCTTAATAATGTGCATAACTCAGAATTATACAAAAGAAACTTATAAATGTCTGCACAGAAAATTAGTTCAAGAATCAAGACAAAGAGGCAATAATTTACCAACTCCATCAGCACTACCAGAAGTTAATGCAAAATAAATTCCATGGGAGTTAGCAAAAATGTCAGATGACAATAATACGTTAGTGAGGAAGAGCATATTATATGCATCCTGCTCATTAGCTGTAAAGCCTGTCTGCATGACTGTTTTTTCTCATTTGAATTAATCAAACTGTATATTATGAAGAGACCCACTGAGCCCTTTAGTACATAAAGCATTTAAAAGACATTATTAAAAAAGTTATTTTGGAAATTCGCAATTACACATCTATTTGTACACTTGCATTTATTGCTTCTCGGTCAGTCTGCGTCAAGCTACAGACATAGCAGTCTGTTTACACAGATGGACGTTTGGAACCGTTATAGGCACGCTTACAAGAAAGCAACAGTATTATTCTTCCAAGAGACTATAAATTTTAAAACCCAAGTTACAGAGCAGCTGTTTAGCATAAGTGGATTTGTCAAACTATTTCATATTAAGTTTATACAGCATCTCAACTTTGATACGCATCCCAGTTCCAAAACCAGGAACCCAGAAAATCCATGTTCAATCTAGGCCATGAATAGTGCCAACAACCTTGAAACAATGCCGTGTACTGAAGCTCCTTTATTTGCAACATCTCAGTTAGTCTGGAGCCTTAAACATTTAAGTCAATGAACCCAACCGTCTGTCTACCCGTGTACATCCCCTCACATGAACTATGTGTTGATCTCAAAAAGAAATTCAACTTTTTGCTTCACCCTTTATAGGAAGACGCTGTTGCTAGCTTGAAGCCCACTTCCAATTGATACAATAAATGCAGCCACTGCTAGTTTATCCCCATTTGCTCCTGCACCAGACAGCTCTTCTCCCTCTCTGGTGTTCACTCTCAATCTATTGATTTTAATAAATAGTATAAAACGTCCAGCCAGCCCTAAAAGTGAGACTTAGGCACTGATTTTTGGGCTACAGCCTCAGTTTTGTGTCAGACAAGAATCATTTCCACACACAGGAGTCTTCACTCTGCTAACATCAATAAGAGTAGGAGAATAACAATATGAATTTCACAGCCCTAACTATCTTACGAAGTTTGTGAAACGCAACAGACAAAGAGAGTTTGCTCAGACACCCACAGACTGTGATAGTAAAGGTTGACGCAAGGGCAGCAAACCCAAGCTCCAAATGGATAAAATGGCATCCCTAGCAGTTTTTTTCCTCATTCATTATCAGTGCATTTTTAGAGTCACCACATAACCCTGCCCAACCTTCCCCACAGGGATATCAGTATTGAGTCATTCGTCAGCAGAATATTGTCACATTTTAGAATATCACTCTTAAATAAGAGAGCCCTCACAAGGCAGTGCTGGAGGTTATTGATTTTGAACCACTGACGCAGCAGACAGCATCCCCCCAGCAGGAGAGATGCCCAAGGTCAAATGCCTTCTTAAAATACACATTTGGCTACCAGGAGTTTCATTCAGTTCAATAAACCATCAGGTATTGACTGGTGGCACTATTTATAAATAATCAGCCTAGTACAGTGCTGACCCCTTTTTTATTTAATGAAATTTGTTTTCTCTTGTCAGTGTCAGGTATTTTGAGTTAGCGAAATGCTGTGACCTCTCTCATGCTAAAAACGAAACTGTATATAAAGACTGTCATAAAAGCCCAGCAGTAGCAACAGCTCCCGGAAATAGCATATATCTATTTAGGTAATACAAACAAGATGTCAAATCTTTAAAAGCATAAGCTGTTAAACCAAGCGCCAAACCATCCATAAACGTTTGCATACCACAGTGCGAGAGAGCGCTCTCTCCTTCATTCAGCCTCCATAAAATAAATAATATATTATGCATGAGAAAAATTTGTATTATTGCAGCAGTGACAACAAGTCATCTTGAATTAAGACATTCAAGAATTAAAGCTCTCCCTCTGTGCATTTCCTAAAGGAAAAGAATTTCCTAAAGGCAGTATTTCTTGCATAGGAGCTGCAGTGTCTCGGACCAGGGCTCAGCTTGCCAGGGCTCAGCTTCAGTAGAGCCACCCAGCTCTGAGCTCCCAGTGTCATGCCAATGTCCTGCTGCACTCAAGCCCCCATGCTTTCTTAGCTCAGCATTGCTTTCTCCTCCTTATCCCAGAATGCTACCATTTGCTATTATTCTATGCTAGAATTTGCTACCATAGGCTAGCAAAAGCTCATTTTGAATTAATTGTCCTTTATTTCCATGTGGACATTCCTTACTTCCATTCTTTATGCCTCCATGGTAGAGGTAGGGATCCTTCTTCCTCCTCCTGCCCCACTGCTCATTTGCTCACTTGACCTTTAAATTCTTCTGCACCATCCATAAGGGGGTGGAGGGAGGAAATCACAACAAAAAAAAAAAAAATCAGGAAACAATCTTATAACTTCAGGCCATACTATATTTAGCAATTCCCTGGTATGCTGCTATGTTTTTAATTGCTGTTGTCAGAATATATTCAGGAGAGGTAGTTGCTGTTTTACAAAATAAGAACCCTTTATACCTAGGTGTTAAGTGCATGACTGCCATCCAACCAGTTAACAGCAGCATGAACTGCCAGGGTCTAACACAGCACCTAAACCCTGTTATTTGCCTAAGGCACTGCTCCGCTACAGGTACCATGGAAGTTGGCTGGGGTTTTTTTTCTGTGCATACAGAAAGGGGTGCATTTTTGATGTGTGTATACATATTTATACGTATTATATTGCATGACAATATTTTGATTTGCAAGCAAGTGGTGTTCAATGATCTAACATGTAACGTATATGAGGGATGGATAAATACAGTTATTACAAGGCAAGATTAAAACTCTTCAGTTGATCTGTATTGATTTTATTTTTGCAGTACTGTCTGCCTGATCATACGTCTTCCCATTTCCTCCCTGCTGCTGGGCGGGAGGGGGTGCACGATTCGGCTGAGACTGCAGAGCAAGGCATATATCTGCGTAGCAGAGAAAAAGCCCTCGGCATCCTTGAGTGGTTACAAATTACAGACCTCTCACTAGGGGACCAGACTGGAGCCAGGATCCAGCTTTCAGTGTGCCAAAGCCAAATACAGCTAAATTACACTCTCATCTGCTTTACCAAACAGCCACTGTGGAAGATGCAGTCTCCAGCAGGCTGTCGCCCCATGGCCAGGGCCACCTTGCGTGGCCGTCCACACTCCCCCATGCACAAAGCATGAAGGGGCCGTGCTGCAGGGGGGAAGATGCTGTTCACAGGCTGTCATGCTCAGATCAAGTTTAGCCCTTGTACCAGTGCATGTAACACCCAAAATCACCTTGGGAAGCAAGAGACAAGTGTAGCACAATGCAAGTGGGGAGTGACAGCACCCGCACCTCCATACTCAGCAGCCCCAACTGCTGCAGTGGTGCCTTGCTGCCTGCACCAGCACAAAAGTCCCCTTTGCAACCCAATAAAACTGATCCAGGAGCACCTCCGGTGCAACCAACCACTTCCCACCCCTCCTTACTGACTAAAAAGCATCAGATTATTTGAAAGCAGGAAGCAAACACACCCACACCGCCTTTTCAACCTTGTTAGCATTTGCCAAGCATCATTTCAACCCTAACATTATAGATGTTTAACAGGTCCTACTGAAAGTCTTTGAACCTTACAATCAATACAACTGAGCCAGTGCACAAGATTTACCATTGATCTGTGTGTCACTTCATTAAATGTTAGTTTTACAAGGTTCAAAACGGGTCTGCTTAAAATTGTTTAACAACCTGTGGTTGCATCATCAGCTCTAAATGGCCACGCAAGACTGACTGCCGGCAAACCGCCTAGTTATTTATTTCTTGCCCTACAACAATATCAATTTGGTAGACTCACTTTTAAAAGTTTGTAACATGTTCAGCACTATTCACTTTAAGCTCGAGTATGCTGACAGTATTGCTTAATGATAATCTTTTGGGATTCAGACGAGGCAACATCGCATCCAGCTGTCCCCAATGCACACTCACCTGTAGGTACTGCAAAAGCGATGCTGCAAATACAGATTAATTATACCCCTGAGAATCTCCTGTCACACCAACTGCGTTTCAGATATCTCCCCTGTATTACGGAATGAAAAGTCAGTACAAAAATGGGACCAGTTTGGTACCAGGGTATGTCCTCAGCTTGTGCATCACACAGTGGCAGAACTGTCCATCTGAGGCAGAGAACAGTTGCAGGATTTATGTATGTGTGTTTCAAGTCACCACGGGTGATGCAAGCTTCAAGGCAGCAGGACAGAGAGACAGCATGAACAATAAAACTTAAACGGTGGGTCCTTCTTTGAACACTGCTGCTGCCTGAGCTCTGCTGCTGCCGAGCTGCCCACCCTGTAGGCCCCAAGGAGGGACTCTCTTTAAAATTTTTCAAATTTATATATAGACTTTTTTAAAACACACCAGCTCCTCTGAAGCGGGCAGGCACAAGTGCTGCGGCACGTGCCATTGGTCCCTTAAAGACCATATGATCCTGAAGTGCACTGAGCCGTACAGATTTGCAGCAGTATTAAGGTGCACACTCAGCAAATTAATAATCAACTCTGCTTTTTGGCAGAATTTTGTGTGAAACAAAATCTTAATCTAGTCCTACTACACCAGGACGGGCGAGAGCATCTATCAAGCCCTTAGTCCACAGGCAACATGCTGCATGGGATAAACTATGAGGGCTGATAGCAAACCATCACTCTCCTACCGTCACTAACACCATTATTTATCTTCCAGACAAGTTTAGTATTTTAGTGCAAATGGTTTTATGTACTAGTATTTCCTCATTTCTATGGCCTTGGGTCAGCAGCCTCTATATTTTCACTTCCACAGCCAACAGCTAGTAATAGAGGAAAATATTGTACATTCATTACAGAGGAGAAAAAAACCAAACCTTCCACATCGACATGATTCCTTCGTACTCTGGTTAAAGGTTGGACTTTCCTCTTTATTCTTGTCTCCTGTAATTTAGTAAACCCTCTGCCATAATAAAATTAATAGTAAGTCTTGGAGTAGGTAAAAATCTGATTATGCAAACAATTGATACATTGCATAAACCATCAGATAAGAATCAGTTTTCTTTAAAATTAATATCTATATGTATATTTTCAAAGCATATCAGTTGCTGAGGAACTTTGCCACCTACCACTTGCGGGTGCCCTGGGGCAGTCAGCCCCAGGCAGGGGCCTCCTTGCTGCCCCTCAGCTTGGAGCTGTTTTTGCAAATGGAAATCTGCTCAAGTGTTTTAGGAATTGCTACTCACTTTTGCTTGTGCTGAGAGCCAAGGTGACAGTCCAGCAAACCAGAGCCATGACAACACCTGGGTGTATTGCTCCTCTTGATGCAGCACTGTGGCCTTCAGAGGAAGCATTCCTGTTTAAGAATAAGGGGGTCAGAAAATTAGACCAGGTTTACAGCCCAGAAATAGCAGCTGTCTTGTTCACAAGGCAAGTAATTAGACACTGCAAAAGCCATAGAAAAGTGTCGGTTTACATTGGTACTTCGTATCACAGAGCTGTGAACTGCCCAGTACCAAAATCTCCCAGATGCCCTTTCTGAGGTGTTACGCTTCAGTCGTTACTCTTTCCCCCTGTCAACGAATGGGCGGTGCTAAGTTTTGAGGGAAACTTCTTTCGGTTGCTACAAGCTCCACGGCCAGGAGGGGGACACGTGTATATACGTTCGGATTTGTACGGCTGCACTGCACACAGTGATCGAAACCACCCCTGCAATTACATCACAAGGAGTTTCACAGCGTCCACTAAAGTGGCATTAGCAAAGGCGTTCAGAAAATTCTCCTCCTTTGTGCATTATTTCTCTCCGTCCCCCAGTTTTCCTTTGAGCAGAGAAGCCCCCCTGATGGCAGCAGCTGTGAAGCAGTTCCTCTGAATTACAGCTAAAGCATCACATAACGCAACATTTTTATTGTCACCGTCTGCAGCATAAATGGTATTTCTCCGACAGACTGAAAATCATACACAAAATAAACAGATCCTCCTACAGGATAAAAGGAGCGGAGAGCCGCTCCAGTCACAGATCAGCATGACTTTGCAAGGCCTCTGCCAATTTGCTTGGCACAGCCACAAAACCAACTCCAGCACCAAGGCAGGAAAGGAGAAGGACTGAAATCAGCTCTCATCTGTAAATTTTATTCCTCTGAGCATCAACAGGGCGCAGATGGACTTTTCTCTGAGTGAAGACCATTTTGCACCTGGAAAACTCAAGTTGGGAAGAGAGACCAGAAGGCGAAGGGGAGAAATCTGTTTGTCCAGGCGCTTTGCTTTGCAAACTGAGCCGTATCCCTCTAATCAGCAGCAAATGTTCCTGTGCACAGCAGTACTATGCGCAAACCAAATGTCTCCCTCAAACAGATTAAGACATTTCTTCAGGTAAATAAATATTTTGCATTGACTTAAAAAAACCCCCAACAGGTACCTGTTGGAATGTTTAAAAGATGTTAATAATAATAGCGTTAATAAGGCTGTTTGGGATCTGCCTTTCTTTTCTGAAATTATTTTGAAGGCACGGGGATGAAGTCAGACGTGGACTGGAGGGACCCTCCCCCAGGAGCGGAGTTCAAAAAGCACTATTTTTCTGAGTGGTGTTACCAAGGAAAGAACATCAGGCACTCACACATATCGCCCAGTGGTACCATAGAAAATGACGCCATGTCACATACTAAAATAAATACTACGCTAAGACCAAATAAACTAAGCGTGCATTTTAGCAGGAGGCTTCACAAACCCAAAGTAAA
The DNA here is from genome assembly GCA_003993805.1 of Himantopus leucocephalus. Classification (NCBI taxonomy): domain Eukaryota; kingdom Metazoa; phylum Chordata; class Aves; order Charadriiformes; family Recurvirostridae; genus Himantopus; species Himantopus leucocephalus. Next base: position 2,134,215 of record RSEF01000003.1, read on the forward strand.
CCCGGTACAGACTTACCTGTCCCTATTGACAGTTTACAAAGCGCTGTCAGTGAGCATGTTCACAGGGTTGTCCTTCAAGGCATTAACAAATCCCATCTCACAGACTCCCCTCTAACAAGAAGTTTTTAGCAAAGCATCCAGTGAATCACAGACCAACATGAAATGAATTTAAGTTCTCATGCGCAGAGGAACATCTTGGCCATGCTGGTGCCTTATTCTTGTAAAACTGTCTCTGTTGTATCTCCACTCCCTCATTGAGTTGTTCTGAGCTGCATAAGTTAGTTACATGGCAGTGAACAGGCATGGGAGATATCTGATAGATTGGTTAAATTCTGTGAAGCCCTTTGAAAATCTAAGCTACAAAATGAGGAAAACATCTTCTAGAACTCCTTTAAGCTGATTTTTAATTGCAAAGCATAGATCATTGCACTTCACCCAGTAGATTTTTTGGTTTTGTTTCAACACTGCTGTATTTTGTTGTAATTCAACTAGAATTGTAGTTTGTCAAGTACCACAGCCACGTCCTTTTGATAAATACCTAATTGTTCTACTAAGCTCTACTATAGTTATTTACAAGAGCGCCTGCAAAGTACAACCATTTTGGTTCACAACAATTAGATTTCTACTGTTTATGGACCAAATTTTCCTAGGAGGTACAGATGGGGAAAATCCACTTACAGCTGAGGTATATCAAATGGCATTAGTTCAGGAGCTTACTGAGTGTATTTATCTTTTATTGGAATAGCTTTGTCACTTCCTTTCAACACGCATTATCTTTTTTACCAGAGTTACAGGTTTACAATCTCCAGTTCCCTTCCCAGGCCTTAGGCCATTCCCAGCAGCCACTAACGATGGTGATTTACCAATAGTCACAAATGATGGACACGTTGTTCCCACCAATTGTGGTAACCGTTCAAAATAAAGACTGTTTAAGGTGTTTCTACCACAAGAAAGAACTTGCAAGGTTAAATTAAATTTTAAACCTTTTTAATTAGTAGATTTGAAAATTTCCATGTAATTTACCTACTCCTCCAGAAATTGCAACAGACACACCAAAACGAGAACAGAAAATGCATCATTTTGAGATAATTTTCCAGTCATTTATACCCATGAAATTCCAGTTAACAAGACTGTGTCCGTGAAGCCACAACAGAAACATGAAGGGAATCAGGTCCTTTCTTTTAACTGAATGTCTGTCCAGCTCAACTGGCCCTACCTTTCCTGGTGGGTTTAAATATTGTATGGATCGCTCAGGTAATTGAAAACAGAATAAAAAACTGGTTTTGTGTGCAGTTATAGTTCAGCTAAGACTGCGGCATTGCAGTCATATTTTTTCCTGCCCTTTGGTCATCTTTATTTCTCTGTAAAGAAGGAAAACTTACAGGACACATCTGAACTGAGACCAAGCCAGAGTGTTATTCTGGATTGGTTATACAGCTCTCTTCTGATACCATCCCTTAATTTATATAATTTTAGCTCCTCTTGTTCGTGCACCAGAATTCAGAGCCTAATAACGTGTGAAATAGGAATTACAAATGTGGTTAATAGGCAGTTTAGTCAAAAACCTTTTAGGGAACATATTTGATTACTCCTAGGGAAAAAAAAAACCAAAAAACAAAACACCCCAAAAAACAGTCTGCCTAATATTTCCTCCCCATCCAAATTAATAGCATGGAATAATTAGACCAAATATATGTCCCTCTTGCACTCCCTCTGTTTTACAGACTTTGCTGTTTATATAGTTTCTATGATGACAGAAAACTAAAATGCAGCAAACATAACTTAGAAGACTTTTTTTTTTTATAATGTGCATTCAAAAAGTTTTCTGCAATCTTTGATACCAAAGGCTGCTGAGCATGCAGTCAACCATGGGCAGTAAGGGGGGGGAACAAATTATTTATGTAGATGTCATTCTGCCCGAGGAAATGGACTTTTCCCTCTATGACACAAAGTGACTGGAAATCTCCAAATTCAAACCAATTTTTTCCCCTTCAGGCTCTCAGAGCTCAGTTGGCAGGGGGGGTAGGGGGTTGTGCCCTCACATGTCCAGAGTTAGAGAGGTCTCAACACTTCCCAAATCTTTATGCCAGCCTGGAGAAAGACCCAAGAGAAGGGGGACGGTTTGGGGAGGGAGGAGCTGGCTCTGCCCACAACACAGGCTGGGCCCTGTGGGGCCAGGCACCATGTCCTCCGCGCCCCCCTTTGAGGCGACAGGGAGGTAATTCAGCCCACCCGGGAAAATGCAGAGTTTGCTGTGGGACTCCATCTACTTTTAGGGAGAAAATTCAGGGGGAATTTTTAATATAAATCACGAGTACCTGCATTGGGTGTGAGTGCCCGGGCGTCGGCTGCGCTGTGAGGAGAGGCGGGGGCTGCCCCGCCCGTTCCAGCTGGTTCTGACCGGTTCTGGCCCGGCCCAGGGCACAGCGCAGCCCCTCACAGCCTGCCCAGAGGCACCGCAGGGCAAGCGGGTTCAACAACACACAAAATGGCACCCGGCAGTGAGGCGTGAGGGAAAAAAATGCAATAAACAGCCCAGGGAGACCGGAGGGGAAAGGAGGAGGAGTGGGAGAGAGGACCCAGCCTCGCTCTCCTCCCCGCTTCTGACATAGAACACACAAGAGAGAAAACAACATGGCGGGGTCAGAGCTGGCACCTCAGGGTATGTCCCGTGGTGACAGGACACGAGATGGTTACCAGACTGCTCAGCTGGTCCCAAAACCACAAAACCTCCACCCCACAGCACTGACCCTGGGAAGCGAGAGTCCTCCGGGTCTGCCGATGACTCCTTGGGATGGAGACACAGGCAGGAACAAGCCCCTCGGTCCCTTTGTCAACAGCGCAGAACCAAAAAAGAAGTTTTCGACCAGACCAGCGTGTTAGCATTGCTGAAGGATGCTGAGCATCAATTATTTCATCAAGATCAAAGATAAGCCCTTATCTGCGCTAGTCTCAGCACTGCTCAGTAGCAGACCAGATCACTGTCTGAATGTTATCAAAAGCCATCTTCTCTCCATTGTTCCTTCTTCCTGCTAAGGCAGGGAAAAAGTCAAGTGTATGGTCACATGGACCTTTCATCTGAGAAAAGGAAGAGCTTCAAAGGGCCGAGGGAAGCTACTCGGATAGTCTGAAGTAGTCACCTTTTTTTGTTGTTTTTTTTTTTTTGTTGAGGCAACCGCTCTATCTTTTTTTTTTTAATCTGAAAGTTTCTCCAAAATGACTTTAGAGCAGCATGTTTATTGCGCACTGCTGGCACATACCTGCCTTTACATTAATCTCAATTTTCCATTAGCACTTGCAGAAACATTTTGCTAGACACAATAAACCTATTACTTAAGATAAACACATATGGACTATGGATGTTATATGCAAATATTCCTGTAGTTTCCATTCTGTCACAGCACCAACATAGCCTTTGTTGCCACTGTATTATAGGGCTTATAAAACAGAGCTGCTGAGGGAGGGGATCCTTCCCCTCTCCTAAGCACTGGTGAGACATCTGGAGCGCTGGGTCCAGTTTTGGGCTCCCCAGATGGACATGGACATACTGGAATGAGTCCATGGAGGTGACCAGGATGGCTGGGAGCTGGAACACAAGGTGCGTGCCTCTCCCCAGAGGTGCCCAGTGAAAGGATGGGACACAAATGGGAACACAGGAAACTCTGGGCAGATATAAGGAAAACTTTTTCACCGTGAGGACAATCCAACTGGAGCAAACACAGAATCAACACTGCGGTTGGTAAGGGGTGACCAACACGCAGGGATGAACCCCGCACACAGCTCCCTGCTGGCACTCAGCCGCTGGCGCGTGCCACGGCCAACGGCAACAGCTTCCCCTACAGATGATTGCGGGCCACTCCTATCCTGTTTACTTGTTATGAATTGTTTCAGCATGCTTTCCAAAGCCTTACTAATTGTGGTAACAGCTCGTCTGTTCACATGCAGCTTGTCAAGCTCCTCAGGTGCCTGACCCCTTTTCTCTGCTGTCACGTGCAGTCAGGCCCCGATGTGTAATCACTGGGCAGACCCGCTCTGGCAAACAGCTTAATTACAGCCACATGCCATTAGGGTCAACACAGAATTTAGAGGTTGAACTCCAGGTAATATATGGTATGATTTATGATTAAAGAAATATACTGGTGCCTTCCTGCCTTTCTCCCTGCCCAGTTATGCGCATGGCTGCAAAACACATGCGGTGCATCAAGCCCAAACAGCCCTTTCCAAGCAGGTGAAGGATGGTGGCAGCTCTGCTTTGCCACATCAAGTCCTTGGTCTAGGGACAAGCTGGCCAGGCTCTTCCCATGGGACACAGCAAGGGTACACCTGAACTATGGGGACTCCTTGTCCTTCTTGATCGTCTGTGGCACATTCAGATACGGAGTGGCTATTTTCCTGTACAGAAACAAACAGTAATGTGCTAATTATGTAGCTTTGCTCTTCTAGTGAAGCCATCTCAGAGTATACCACCTTCAACATCTATTTCATTTTCCCCTTAATGTTATTAAAGGGATTTACGGAGACAAGGTTTAATCATTCATCATTATTTTACCTTTTCTCCCCCCTTTCAAAATTACTAGCAAACCAATTAAGATGAACATTTTAGCAAAAATTTCTAGCTATAATTCATCCCTGGGAGGCAACATCTTTTCTTTTGTTTAACATGTACACAGAGCTTATTTACTGTGATTAAATGAAGAAGCTTGGAGTCCTCCTAGCTACGGGTTACCTCACCTGGACTTGAGATGCTCTACTTGTCTGCAGGAGCAGACAATCCCAAAGGAGCGTGTTTTACTTTGAAATAAGTCATTCAGATGCCACTGAACAGCAAGATACAAATAAGCAGTTTGGCTACAACCCTTTTTGCTTTTGATTTCACTTTGGGCTTCTCCTTTTAACTGTTTGGTGCCTGATCAGTACCCTTGTCAGGAAAGCTGAGAAACTGTGCTGAGAGCCTTACCAAGAGAAATATACTGCCTTTTGGGCATTACAGCAGAGAACAGACTTTGCTCGGAAGAGTGCAAGACCCCATCTGCAACACCCTCTAACTGCACTACGCACCAGACCATAAGCTAACCTACGTCTTTCTTTGTTTCAGTGACCTTCAAACAAAGCCTGGTGCACGCATGTGTGTAACCTGCACGCAGACCCACAGAGCATGTGTGGGCACCTGGGCAAAAGGGAGGCTGTACCATGCTACGTATTGATCCTGGCAACTAGGAAACTAATAATATACACTATTCTCTTACTGTACTGTGCATAATTTCAGTAGCAGCTCTTAATTCATCCATCATTACAACAAAAGGCTCAATGCCTACGATGTGCTTTTTTCTTTTTTTTTTTTTTTTAAAAAGTGTTTTCAGCATTAAAGGCTGACATATGCTCTCCTTCCAGCCCTAGAGAGCTGTTGGCCATTTAAGGCTGCCGGCAGTCCTGCCAGCGAGGCACAGTGCCCTGGTGCAGAAGGGGGACACTGTGTGCACCAGCAGACTAATGTTTCTGCAGGGAGCTGATGGATGGGGGTGCTGGGAGGCAGCTAAGCAAGGGCAGAGGGCATCGTGGTTAAGCAAGACAGAAACTGAACCGCAAAGCCTGAGATTTAGAGGTCCTCACACTATCTGTGATATCTTGTTCTCTTGGAGAGAAGATATCTTCCCATGCTGTGGAAGATTTGCCTTTCAAGATGGCACCACTCAGAGCAGGCGGCCTCCGAGAAGCAGTTTTTACAGTTATGCGTTTTCAAAGCTTGATGTAAAAGAAAGCAAAACCAGAGCGATTACTAGGACCTGTTACACAATGGAAAGAAGGCAGCCTTCAACCCCAGCCAATTCCTACTCCATCTTTTCATCCACTTCCTACAAACTTGGCTGCACATACTTCTAAGTTCATCATTGCTCCCCTTATCTATTGGGCCACGCGACCACCTGGCCTGAACTTCAGTGACTCCCTTCTGGCATTCAGTATCACAGCCTCTTCCCTGCCACATTGTTTTTTATTTGTCCATGGCTACAAATGCTAATATTCAGCTAAGCCACTCTGAGACATCACTTGCATGCTGCAGGAGAAAAGCATGGGAGGAAAATAAAACCTCCAGTCAACATTTGGTAGGCTATTGGCAACACAAAGTGAGAGTGCCCAAGTGACACATCCAAGCCCCAAAATAGCTGGTGCAAAACTCCAGAATCTTTAGCGAGAAGCCAAAGGGATGCTGTAAAAGGGCCATAACAACAGGCTTAAAAAATAAAAAACAAGTGGAAGTGTAAAAATCCTAACAGAAAGAAAAGAATGCATTAACATCAGCGTAAGGTGAGAACATACAAGAATGCTTGTAAAGAAGGCTTTAAAATGGGTTTCATAATCTGCTGTGATCGAAGGAAAGGCCTTATTCGAGACATCATTCATCTTGCACTGAATTGTAAGCATATGTTGGGGTTCCAGCCTGAAGCAAGGGGTTAACTCTCCTATTATTTCACAGGATTAGAACTACATTTTTTTTTCCCCAGGAAACGTAGTGTTACTGTGAAGCCCATCCAGACATGCTATTTCATAATTAATACTAAATAAAAAGTGAATTCTCTCCTTTGTCTAAATAGTTTGCTTTGGCTCAGCTAGGAGCAGCAATTAACAAGACAGCCTCCCTGAACATATTTGATCTGCTACAGAGTTTCCTGCTGCGTATCAGAAGTACAAACCTGATTTCACACAATCCATGGGGTTTATGTTGGCTGAATGTGCTATAATTAAAATGATCCTTTTTTTTTTCCCTGAGGACTTTGTTTATATGCTGTGGGGTTTTTTGTGGGATGGCACACACATACCTAATTTAGCAGTTTTGTTGATTTACACTTCTGCTTTTTACTGGTTCCCTTTGTAGCATTCACTGTTTGTAGTTTGGTGCAGAAATTGGGACCTGTTACCATTTGTGTTATAGGTCTGTTTTATTAGCAGGAGTAGAGGAACAGTTCCCATGGAAACGTTTCCGTGTTTCACGGTGTGCTTTTCCTGGGATTTTCAAGGTTGTGTAGGGTGGGCTCTGGGGTGCTCTGGGGCTTTCTAAATGGGCACATGCAGCAGTCTCTGAACACTTCCCCTTCAGGAGGGGGAGAAAAATAACGTATTTTTAGATTGTGTATTTCCTGCCTTACAAAGTCTAACGCCTGTGAAAACAGAGCGGCTCGACAGCCCCATGCCACAGATTGATGTTCAGGCCAATTCCCACCACTCTGACAACAGACCGGATCCTACTTTGAAAGGCCACCTCAAAACTTGCATGTTTTTCTTTCACTCTCCGACCTTTATGCTTAACCATGAGCGATGCTACAGTTTAACAGGGCTCAGCGTACTCGCCTGAGCCAAGGGACTTGGGACTTGTCACTAGGGACTTTTCAAAGCTTATTGAAAAAAAACCATGCCATCGCCCCCCTCCTGCTCTGCAGCTGAGGTGCTCAGGTGCAGGGAACACTACTGTTCATGGGCCGATCCTGTCCCCTGGCATTTATCAAGAGGAATGCTAAAAGAAGAAAAACAAAATCACACATGAAAATGTTAAACCACCTTCTAGCTCACACAGCCTTTCTCTCAGGCCTCTGTGATTGCCATACGCACAGGTGAGCTGCATAGCAAACGGGTTGTACCACTAGTCACATCAACACTGGAGAAGATTCACCTGCAGCCTAGATCCTGGCAGGACAGGTCCCCATCCCCCTTCCCTTTGTCCTCTTTCCTTCCAGAGTCTGGGGATGTGTTCCCAATGTTACCTTTCTTATACTTTTTCATCTGAAGACTTATAAATAAATTATTATAAAAATTTACTTCAACCTATTCACAGTAGTGGGGAAAAAGCCACCAAAGAAACTTCAAACTTCAGGGCCATAGCTACTGCAGTGAAGAGATAATTATAACAAATTCTTAGTCAAGTGGAGAGTAATTATCATGTTCTAACAAACATATTAAAAAATTCATTATTATTATTTTGGCACTTCTTTGTGAACCAGGTGTTTAGGAAGCTGTTTCAGATGGAAGCATGTAATGAAGTCCCTGGGGTCCTTCCCCACCAGCCATTAGCATGAGAAGAACCACAAATGCTTGGACAGGGCTGGAGGTACCCAGAGCCTGGCTCCAGCACAGCCAGCAAAGACCTCAGATCAGTATCAGATGATGCTACAGATTTATTTATTTTTCATCATTCCCCATGAATTTTTCTCAGTTTTCTAATTACTCCCATGGAAATGTTTAAGCTTTCTCAGTTAAGAAAGATTCAAGTAAGGTTTATGTCTCTGGTCCATGTTATCTCTTAAGTTTTTAAAACATGATAGTATTTTTATTTATGTTAGACTATTTAAAACTTTATTTTCATTCACACTACCATTTTTGGATTGTCTGACCCACCACCAAAGTCAGCAGGAGCGTCCAGGGGCATCCCATGTAGTCTTACTAAGCCTTTCCCTCCTCTCTGATCTTTTTGTGAAGTGAAAATCTCAGCCACACCATGCTATTTCTGGGGTTGAAAAAAAAACAAACCATGAAGACTCTGAACTCACCAAGGAGGAGGGGAGAGAGGTTCTTTTTTTAGGGAAAAAAAAAAGAAAAAACCCAAACCAGCCAATACCAGGCAAGAAGATTATTTGCTCTTTCCTCCTCTTGCAGTTTCTCCTTCCCCCTCGCACCCAATACTCCATATATTTATTAGATGTGAGGTTTCAGCTCTGGCAAATGCCATCTCGCGATCGCTTTTGGGCCTGACTGCACGTGTAAGAGAGTACCATAATCATGAGGCAGCCCAGCAAATCCTGTTTGCTGGTAGATTAAGTAATGCACAACCTCTATTTATCAAAACCAGGCAGAGCTGCTATTGAGTCAGCTGTTCTTACCTTCAGGTTTTTGGATGACCAGAGATGCAGGGCTAGTTGCTGGCTTGAGGACAATTCATGGCTGGGGTCCCTGTGTACATGGCTTACGCAAGCCTGGAAAAGACAAGTGTGGAGATATAAGGAGGTCTTGGCATTATATAACTGGCAGCTGCATTTGCTAGTCCATTCTGCAGGAATTCAAAATAATGAACAGTCTCATCAAGATTTTTACTACCCCTGAAAGTGGGGAAAAAAGCATCTGAGCCACTGTCTTCTTTATCAAACTGGTAAGATCAGTATAAAGAATTCACACCACCCTGGGACTTATTTCAAAAACGTATAAAGAATTAAACGACCCAGTGCCCTGGCAAGAGTGTTATTTGTTGGGGAGGTACCCGACAGCAGCATGTAAAGCCTGTGGGGCATTTGGTGTTTGAGAGGTTTGGGCAGCACAAAGGAGCGTGGGGCCAGGTGCCGTCCCCACGCCGCAGAGGCTGTTTGGGCTGGCTGCGTTCAAAATGTTAAAAAGGGCACACTGGTTTCGTGCCGTGTTCATAAACATGTCCATCAACTGCAACCTTTGGGGAACGCACTCTACTGAAACCATTCACTTGCTGAAAAACAAACTGCCATTCTTTGCTTTCAAACCCTTCAGCAAAGCAGCTTTTCTCCACTCCAGAATGTGAAACCCACTCACTACCCCCGCTACGTGACTGCTATTTAAAATTCACTCACATAGCGAATTTTATAGCTCATTCATGCTCAGCTCAGAAGCTGGGAATGGCCCTGTAACAACATGTGCAAATTTTCAACTGAAGCAGAATTATGCTAAAAACAACTGAATGAGAAGTCCATAAGGCTTGGCGCGATTACATTTTACTGAAAAACGCCTAACCATGTGGGCAGAGAGCAAGACACATGAGTTGAAGGTCCATAACTACTACAGCAATTTTTATTCATTAGCACAGAGACATATCAGCAGGCTACAGGACCCCTCCAGAGGGGAGGACCCTCTTCACAGACTGCCCACTTCCTCCTCTTAGTAAGCTGTGTTTTTAGGAGCCCCAACAGGATTTATCAGTTTCAAGATACTGATTGTACTAAGTATTATTTTTTTTTCCAGAAAAGTTAGTGCGAGTTTTCTGCTCACTAGCACAAGCAGTAACAGGCAGCCCTTTCCCTGCACTTTCACCCAACACGCACAGCCCGTGGTGGGACGAGGGAGCCCGGTCCCAGGGCAGAGACGCAGCGGGCACAGGAGGCCACCAACACACAGCAGGACACAACCAGCCTCCCCCAGTACCACGAACATGCCTGCGACTCTTACCTGAGGGAAACGGCTCCGGGAGCTCCATGTTGCCCTGTCCTCGCCTCAAAGCCGCACTGTGCAAGAAGAGGGGAGGAAGGGCCCCGCAGGGGTGCCCTGGGGCTGCCCTTGCAGCACAGCTGGGGACTTAACACACCACACCTGGGGCACGCAGCTGGTGGCAATCTGGAGCTGCTGCATGTCCCCCCACTGTCTATTTATAATACATACGCTAGCTACCTCATTTAGCACAAAAGATACAAGCAAGTCCACATATCTAGGAGTTTTTAAGACACACGGACAGAAAGTGAACAAAATCCACAACGCGCTGGTAATTTCTCAACCAAGCAGGAAACATTTCAAACAGTTCCTTCACAACAAACTGCATGTGAGCCCAGGCACTTCATGGCTCCGGCCATTAAAGGACAGCAAACAACGGTGAGATTCTATAATTTATTTCCATTGCTAAGATGAACACAGATACTTGATACCCAATCGTATGCAGAACTGTAAAAAAATAGTTTTAATACAGTATCAAAATTTACACAAGTGTAGTGTCAAAAGACCAGTGTCCCTCAAATTAGCCCCTGCACATACGTACTGCAGGCACAAGTACATGTTTTACATTTTTTCATACATATCTATAGATATATAGGAATACAACAATTTAAGTTTAACTATGCAAACAATATGTATGGGAGAAAACAACGTGTCAAGATAACAGACAACTGTTTGGGCTGGGTTATATATAAGAAATTATGCAGGAGTGCAATGTTTCAAAATGGAAGGCCGGATTCTGCATTTCTAACTCAAGGAGACTGAGTGAACAGGAGTTTTGCCTGAGAAAGCAATGCTAGATCAGAGGCCTTACGTCAAATGGTACCAAGTAAAAATAACAACAGAAACCAATATAATTACTGCTGCAAATTAACACACTTTTTTTTCGGAAAACAGTTAGCAGATTTACATCATATTCCTATAGAACAAAAGATTGTACAGCAACCGAGCTACATTCCACTGCAAATAGCCCACAAATACAGCACGTTGCAAGCTCAGAGAAAACAGAGGTTCTGACTTCGGCTCAAATCTTAGTAACCAAGAACAAACCAGAAACCCAGGAATTGTTGCATTCCTATTTTTTTTTAACTTTTATTAGTCTTTTTGATGCTCGGCTATGGTAAAAAGTTAAGCAACAGCATTCAGTCACAAGCCTGTTGCACATTCATACATGAAACTATCATTGCTTTTAGATATACACAAAATACCTATCATTGCAATTCAATACACACAACTAGTATCATACACATAGATAAAAATAAACTAAGCACATCTAGGGCGCCGTCTGGTCAAATCTCAGGCAATCTGAACAAGAGCTTTCTGCCTCATAATAATGAAAGACATGCTCCAAGTATAATAAAACCTTTTTCTTTGAAAGAACGCTAGAGTGGCAAGAAAAGCTTTTTTATAATGCAGTGCAATCTTTTAGATCCTTATAGACTCTTGTTAAATAAACCAGCATGTCTCTAAATTAAACAGCAGAAATTAGCATCCTGACAACTGGAAAATACTTTAAAAAAAAAAATAACCTGATGGAAGTTCTGATTTGCGACCTGTAATAGTGATACCGAAGTATGCTGTTCATTAAAGGGCTGTGAACATCGTACACGTCTTCAGAAGATGTGCATCAAAGTGAATCAAAAAGAAAGCTATCTTTACTTTCATTTAGAAAGAAATTGCGTTTCACTACAAGTACTGTAGTTATGCTACACTACTGGCTGGTTAGGAGACTTTATGGTCTTTTAGCACCTCCAAAGGCAGGTATTCTACCAAAGCAAAAAAATCATCTGGAAATTGCCTAAGCACCGTTAACCAATATTTTACAGACTGAAGTGTGAGTTACTAAGTGACTTTCTCAAAACTGTGGAGACCAAAGGCACAGTTTGTCAATGTCTCTCCAGTCTGGTGAAAAACCTCTGTTAAATCCAGTGGAAAAATTTGTTCAGACTTTAACCAGAGATCCGCTGTAACTAACAAAAATAAAACTTATTTCATGTAACTCCTGCAGAATCCCAATTATCTTTTAGTTAGGATGCAAATACCTCAGTGCTTCTAAGTGTGGTGTGTTGAAGTGATGATGCGGCAGCAGCATTTCACTAGCCAGTATACCAAAACAGCAGTATTCGGGGAACGCTGCCAACATGGCTCCTCGGAAAGACCTCTGTGCAGAATCTCTACTAGTTTCCAGCGAAGTCTCTTGTAGTGCATACAGACACCCCGTCGTCGGCTGGGAATTCACTGTGGACACAGTCAGTCCTTTCTCTCTCATCGGCAGTTCAAACTTTTTCTTCAGAGAGAGGACTTGCTCAGGGCCTTTTACATAGGTCCTTTATACTGATTTCCTGATAAATGTTGTCTAATTCCAGGGCACGACCCTGCAGCATCTCCAAGTTTCCTCCACACAACCTAAAGGAAGGGATGGAAAGAGATCTCATTACCACCAGTTAAAATGTACTGGCGTTCCTATAGACATGCATCTGGAAACGCCACACATTCATTAAGCAGACCATGCAGCACAGGTAAGCACAGAGGGGAAGGACACACAACAGAAGAGAATATTTCTCAAGGGATACAACATTCCTTCTGAACACAGAAAGCACATGCTTCTAGGTAAAAATGATTAAAACAGAGACAAATGAACTAGCATGTGCTCCACCAGGATATTTTGTGCTTCAGATACAAGACTGAGGGCATTTACAAGGCCTCAGCTGAAACTTTGTTCAACTGTTTCCCAAACCTCTTGCAGAACGCAATTCAGAAGCATGAAGCTCAGGCCAGAGGAGTCTAAACATTTCTAGTTTAAAAAGCACAGAGCAGTTCCCCCCTTTTTCAAGGAATTTACTTGTTCTCTTAAAATCAAGCAAGGAATTAAAAGTGTTTGTTTTATTTCACTTGTTCTTCCTTGAGATCAGAGGAATTGCGCACGTAGTCACTCTTCTATACATGGCGTGTGTGTTTTGTTGAACCAGAGCAAAATCTACAATTTAGAAGTTAGCAATTTTTTTCTTAGTATGAACTATACGTTATAAAGATTTCGTTCCTCATACTCACATCCACTCCCATTCATGATTGCGTAACATCCACGTTACAATTATGAAATTAAAAATGCAGAGAAATTATAACAAAAAAAATTAGGAAAGTATTTTATAATGATTTATAAAAAGATTGACCAATTACAAGCAGAAGAATCGGTAGCTTGTGTCGTATCACCAGGCATCTCTTCCAGGGGCCACCAGAAACAAGACTGGTGATTACCACCATACTGTGTATTGCAATTTATATCTGTTTCATAATATTATTAAAAGATTATTTCTATTTAATAATAATTAACTAGCAACCAACTAAAGTATAACTGCTACTAAACCACTCGTTAATCTCTGAAGCAATAACCATATGATGGTTGAGAAAGGCAAAAACTCTTTTCCATTGTCATTATTTATTACTTGTATTTTAACAATCCCTAAAGCCCAGGAGTGAGCAGAGACTGCATTAGCTGGAACTGAATAAACACAAAGCAGCTAACACCCTGAAAAGACACCACCAGCCCAGGTTCCGACAGCTGATGAGCAAAGGCAGAACAACCCCAAGGTCCTACTGTTATTCTGTGCAGGAGATGGGAAAATAATCCAGTTCCTCTCAGCCTTTGCTGAAGAAAACCTGAGTGGAAGCATGAAAAACAGAAACGCTCCAAGACTGGAAGCACTAAGACTACAGTCTTACTACACAGGGCCAAACAAATTAAAGTCCTTTAAAGGGGACTCTCTTTAATACTAATGGGGAAGCATAACCCAAACCCTGCAAACTTTCCATGTGAGCAGAATCTCGCAGCCTGAAATCAGAAGTTATCATCATAAAAATACCCGTGTGTTTTAGCTATGTTTGCTGTATTGTGAAACACTGCGCCACAGTGAAAACATGCAAAATGGATGAGACCTCCTGAATCAGCTGTCTATGGCTGAGCCACTGGAAATGGCAGAGGGCTGGATATCGTGAGACAGGCATTTCTTTCCAACATTTGGTTGCTGATTTTCCTAACTTAATATTATCAAAAGGAAAGGCCTCTCAGACAGCTTTTGTGAGAAGGCACATTGTATACCTACATACGCCTTTCAACGATTTTTCTGGTCAATAAACATTAGACAATATTTACCAAGCAGCTAACGCTGACACAATAATAAACTAAAAGGTGATGCTTCCCAAAGTCCTTTATTTCCAGCTGAACAAATGACCCCTAATTGCTAGGAACGGACAAACGCATACAAGAGAAGCCTGGAAAGCTGACATCCTAAGCAGAATTGACAAGGTGGGGTCAAAAGGAATAGTCTCCTGCCATTTTTATGGGTAGGAAATGGAGAAATCTTTATCAGCAACCACTTTTGCTTGTGCATACAGCGCAACAGATACCTGGGTCTTGAAGGCACCACAGTAATTTTATTTGCCTCCTTTTCAGAAACATGGGATATAGGCTAAATTTTTGCAGATTTATCACCAAACTCTCCTTTTGTGCTGGCATATGTACAGTTCCTTGCACAGTCATGGTAACTGTACATATTGCTGCCTTCTGCGCGCATAGTTATTTGGCCCTCTGCATTGTATAGCCATTTTGGATTTGCATATAGGGTTGTTTTCTTCTCAATTCACTAGTTCCACGCTGACTCGTCACAAGCAGCACTAATGGAAGTACTTTGCGTTTACAAGCACTGAAAAGAAAATGTAACACATGAGCATTCCTGAATGTGTTTTAAATAGTTATGACAGTAAAAAGCCCAGTACCAAAAACTTCACTCAAAATTTCAGCAGAAACCTTGACTGAACAAAGGATAGCTACAATGTTCATTATATTCACGGTGATTTATTTCTAGCTTACTTACAACGCACGGGAGTGAAAGGATGGAGAAACCTGCACCCTAACTGCAGATGACAGCAGCTACATCACCTGCCGGCTGTGGTAGCGTTCAAGGCCTGTGGCACTTCATGTGCAGCATGAAATACTCGTGGAGATCTCTGGGCTTCCTGAGCCCTCCTGGCCAGCTACCCCACCAATCCCATACGGTGTATCCCATCTTCCCTTTGTCTCCCAGCCCAAGAGACCACGCTGCAGCCCTGTGAACAAAACTTACCAGTAGCCTGAGGAAAATGATGAAGAACACCCCTCCAGACTTAATCCAGACATTCCTGTGCTTTGAAATTACCTCCACTCTCACTAATACATGACAAACTACCTCTAAACCTGCCGCTAGGTATTGCTACATTGTCCTAATACAATGCAAGTATATAAATATAAAGCAAAACCATTCCCAAATACATTGTTGATGAAGTGGTACCAATACCATATGCACATCCTGAGAAGAGAATTCCCACATCCATTATCTTCATAAAATATCAACACGATCATATAACACCATAAAGTTCCTACAACATGAATTATACATCCAAAATTGCATTTTGGTACCAATTCAAGACTGTGCACCAAAATTACAGAGCCCAAAATGAAACTTGTCATCATTCTGCTGTTTTCAAAGGCAAACGATGCCGTGGCAAATGTTTCATGTAAAACACCCACAGTGTATAAAGCTGGAGCAAAACAGTGGGCTACAAACTGGAAGGAACTGCAATGAGAATGCAAAAGAAAAGAAACATTATAATTAGTTTATCACAAATCCACTGTACTTTTAACATAGACTAGATGAATACAAGAAAAAGTGAAACCAGAAAGGAAATAAGCAAGTATTTTAAAAGTATAATAATATATCAATAGTCAAATCAGACATAGATTATAAAAGTCAGAAGAAAAGGTAGCATTTCAATGCCAGCAGCAGGGCTTTGAATGGCTGGGGAGCAAAGAGACAAGGCAGAATACAAGCATATATTTGGGATTTACAAAAATGAATTAATAATGTCGAATTTAGTATATTAGCATTTTAGAAGTGGCATCACATCACGAGAACTTTTATAGGTTACTATTAAATCTGTATTAGTTAGAAACTGCTTTTTTTATCCATAAATTACAAAGATATAGCGTAGGCAGGAAAATACATAGGTGCCATTGTACAGATGGGGAAACTGAGGCTGCCAGACTTCATCACACTTGCCAAATTTTATTCTTATGAAGGACAAATTCAGGTCAGTTGACTCATACAGTACTTTATCCCAGATATATTATCACACACAGGTTTTTCTGATCAATACTAACCAACATGTTAAAATAATGATTTTCCTAATAAAACAGTAATTGCATTACAGAAACAGTAATTGACTTAATTTCCATAGAAAATCTTCAAGGGCATATTGTCAGCATCTAAAAAAAAAACTATTTTGCATCTTCAGGTGTTTCCAGGCTCAATGTAGAATATAAAATTAAACACCTTAAACTTATACTGCACATTTCTGCGGCCAGAGTTTTTTCTGTCCCACTAAGGCAGTGGTAAGTCTTAGGAGTCTTTAACAGCCTGCTGATTTATATTTTCCTCATCTTCCAAGACAAAGGTAAGTGTTTTTTTAAAAAAAAAAAAAGAAAATTTATTTTCAAATTTGTTTTGCAGCCCCAAATAAGAGCAGTAGTATAGTTAAGCTTTCATGAGCCCTTCCTGAGTGCAGGCATACATATATAACTGACCAGTTGCATTTAAAGATAATGAGACTGATTACAGTGCTCTGGATTTCAGGGCAGAAGGGATCGTTAAATCTTCTTGCCTGACCTCCTGGGTACCACAGAACACTTACTTTTCTGCAGCAACTCCTATACTTACCCTCAGACCTTGTCTTTGATTAAAGCATACCTCACTTTAATTTGTAGATGGCATAGTGGAGTTGCCAGTAGCTGACACTGCACTCCGGACTGGAGAGCCCAATGCAAGTTTTGCAGGTAAGCCTGTGCCCTTGGTTATTCAGGCATTCAGACTAGATAATGATCATCATTCCATAAGTATAAACCCTGGTCTGCAAAGCAAACCTATGTAGAATATGCACATCTCCATGCACAAGCATGCAGTTTGCTCACATACAACTTGTAAAAGAAACAAAGACATCCTGCCATATACTTATATATCCCTAGTGATACCCCTTGCACATAGGGAATAAGCCCACAAGCACTGGCAGGGGTGGGGAAGATCGCCAAGTCCCAGGCACGGGGGGGACACATACACGGCAATTTCTGCTTTCAACCACCCTGCACGACAGATCAGGTCACGGAAGAGCCTTTATCAGACCAGCTGCATAGCAAAGCTCTTCTCTCTCTTTCACCAGTCTTCACCTGTGGGAGATTCACAGGCCCCTTTTTTTTTTTTTGTCTCCTCATTACTCAGGAAAAAGCAGTGCTATTTTTAACAATAATCTCCCTCTGTTTTCTTGTGGATCCATCCCTTTAAAATACACCCCCTCCTCTTTCGATTTCTTGCTGTGCAGAGAGGGATTGTACTACCGCCGAGGTTCTGTAACAAATAGTATTCCTTTTTTGCAGGAATTCCAAATTGCCAAATTTGTAAAGAAAAGCAGGCTCCTTCCTTTGGCTTGTTCTTCCTCCTGCATCTGATTCTGCTAAGTGATGCAAGTAGGAGCTCTGCATTCCCCAGAAAGGCAGGATCAAACCCATATGCTTCACTCCGGGAAACAGCAGGGTCTCCTCCCTGGCTGGGGATGGGCAGTCTGTTTAGCTGACAGCTCACTTTCCATTTCGAATATAACAGGATCATTTATATCTATTTCTTTCTGCTGCAATACCTCCTAGCAAACTAAAAGCTGAGCTTTCACCTCATACTGAACTAAATTCTGTGTATTTCTTATCAATCCATTTCAGCAACCAAGGTATCAGCCATCGCTCAAATATTTCCCTTACACCAACCAGCTAGTACAGGTTGTCAAAAGTATGTTGTTAAATGTGCCATTCAGGGAAGCATCTTTGCCAATGGGTATTTTAAGAGAACTACAAAAGGCTTTTTGTGATAATTATGCATGATCTCTTGACAAAATTACTTGGCATAGCTTTATTTTCTAGGCAACAGCTAGTGAAATACATGGAAAATGCACACAGGACCTTGAGTACCGCTGAACCGGGCGCTCCTAAGCAGCCAGGAACAGTGGTTCATCATACCTCTCCTGTACAAGGGTGAGACCAGTGCACTCGCAGGCAGAGCGCTGCCGATGGGGACGTGGTCAGGGGCGGCCATTAGAGAGGGGACCTTCAATTGTGTGCCTGTGGAGCAGGGCTCAAGCACTCTGCTACTGCTGCTTCCCCCGTTCAGAAGCCAGAAAAAACAGGCAAGGTGGCTGCGGTGAAGCCCCGCGCCAGGGTTTTATGTTACAGGAAGGGATCTGATTGCTGTAATTTGTGCACAGTTCACTTGCATAAACCTATTTCCTCAGGCTTCATAGAGGAGAAGTCAATGTCACCCAGCCATGTGGAAGATAATCACTCTGCGCATAAACTCAGATGTCCACGCAAGTCAACAGCACTACTGAGCTCTTACTGTGCACTGTGCATCTCCATGAAGCTCAAAAACAGAGCAAATGTCTACAAAAGTCCCTTCCAGCTCCCCCCAAAGGAGTGCAAACCTACCCCCTCCAAGTAACAAGCATGTCCCTGCAACGTCTGTATAGGTGGGAATAACACTCACTTAACTGAATGATTACTGAAGCAGTTTAGCTAATGAGTGAAGTACAGGAGAGAAGACGAGAAGGTGTGCACAAAACAATCATGTCCGAGCCAGCGTTAGGAGACAGGAATACAAAGTCCATGCTCCCCGCTCAGCTCACCATCAGTTTTTAATCGCCTCCAGAGGAGCAGGGACACAACTGACACACATGCTGCAGTGGGACAGTGAACTCAGCCAGCTGTTGATTCAGATCACTGATAAACTATTGCATCTTGTAACAGCTTTTAAGTTTTGTTAATTGCAAGAGTTTCACTGTTGACATAGGAAAGAACTTGCAAATTTGCCCCTCTGATTGCTTGTGTCAATTGCTCTTTTTCAATGCGACACAAGTCTTTGCGATTCAACCCTGACTTCAGAGTAAATCACATCTGCTCTCACAGAAGTTTCAATGCTGACCTTGGAATAATGATGCATGGTCTTCAGCCCGAAGTTCTGCTATTTTTATTGTGAATATACCATGTGCATTGGTTTTATCTTTGCATTACAGTATTTCTCTGCATGGGTTACAGGAATCCATTGTATTCCACTGGAGAACAAATATGAATCCTAGATGAAGTAGAAAGACTTCCTTATTCAGAAAAACACCGCTTTCAGCTTCAAAGAAAAACTGTACAAGTGTAACTTGGAGAGCAGCTACAGCTGGCATCACCCCCATTGCGAGGGCCAGATCCCTGCCCCGAGAAACACACAGTCCACAGATGCAATGAGTGACAAACAGAAAAACAATCCCGCTTATGACAGTAACATCCCAGTGGTGTCCACAGGAATGTTGCCAGGACAATACGACACGTGTTGAGTAACAGACATGACGTTTTGCATGGACTGTACCAGAGGAGCGTTACCTTCAGAGCATTTACCACTGAGTCAGACTGCTGAGAGGCTGAGCCATGTCCAGTGATGCTAGCTGGCTCGTTTGCAGAGCAGTAACTCCCCTCCGCCCCTCCTGGCATCCTAACGGCATCCTTCGCAAAAAATTAAAAACTATTTAATAAAGAAAAGGGTTGGTAACTAATTAAAACAGATGTCAATTTTTTTTTAATTTTTTTTTTTTTAAAAAGGCTGAGAAGCACCAAAGGCATGTTTCACTCCAAAGGCCCCCTCTTTCTGTGCCACAGTAACCAAGATCCACGTGAGGCAGCTCAAGTGCTACTGTCGAGTGTCACCCAAACACTGGCCCTCAAGGGTGCCCATCTGGAAAATCAGGACATAGTAATAAAATTTCTTATGTATGTACATTGCCTCATAAAAGTGCTGCGCGGTTCAGAGAGATGATTTCAACTCTGGAGGAGGGTTTTGAGAATGCCTAATTTTATCCCAATAATTCTGGAGGTTGGTCTTTCAACAAAACTCACATTTTTAAGCGTTGCTGCGAGGTTTGCAACAAGCTCAGCCGTAGCCGACCAGGGAAGGAGCCAGGAGCTCTGGGCTGCCAGCTCGCTCTTTCCCTGCCTCTGGCTGCTCTGGTGCAAGGGCACGTCCCCCTGCTTGCCTGCGAGATGTCAATTTATACCCAACAGTGACAACCTCAAGGGCTTTTTCCTCCCAGGGAACACCTCGAGGGGTTCTTCAGGACACTACCAAACAAATGCAAGCTACCTAAACTCTTACAGCTCAGTCACCTCAAACTTTGCAGGATGTAAAGCATCTCCTGGAGTGACTTGCAGTGCCGAGGTAACCTGAGCAGCCTGCTCTGTAGGAGTGCTAAAAATACGCCTGCTGCATTCATGGACAGCAATGGGACAGCTGCACCAACAGAGATGGCCCGAGTAGACGCTTCCAAGGTGCTTTCAACCTGACCTGCTCTTCTAATGTGATCCTCCACTGTCATTCTTCATGCAGAATTTTGTTTAAAAAAAATAAAATAAAAAAGAAAAACATTTCAAAGACTGAGAGAAGAAAATTTCCTTTCTTACAGAGTAAGAAACACTGTAGGAAACATTAAGAAATAACGTAGCAGTAATTCCTGCTGGAACGTGTGGGAAATGCATTTCTGAAGAAAAAATAATGACAGTGGAAAGAGCCTCTGATCACAATCAGTGCCCCGATGTGCACTAATTTGCCCTGCTGAGCAAGCACATAGCACATTGCAGTCTTTTTTGGGGTGTCTATAATCCAAACAATAGGAAAGATGGAGGCGGGTGTGGGAGAAAAAGGGCACAGAGAGCTGACATGAGGCTGGACTTCACAGATCCAGTCTGCCTGTAAACGTTTAATTGACAAGTAGCCCAGTCCAAAGCAAGTTTATATGCTGTGCATGATTTCGTCAGGATACGCCCAGGCCTTTGTAATGAACACGGCACTGCTGTGAGCAACGCAAAAGGGGTGTATCATAGAGAGAACCTTTGCAGCTACTGAACATGTTAGGCTCGATCCCAGCAATCGTCTGCACCCAGAATGCCAGACCGAACCTCACATATTCAAAAAACCCTAAAAACAATTAAATAAAATGAGCGCCACACATGCTAAGCCCACAGAAAAGGTACCTTGAGTCTGACTACGAAATCCCATTTGGTGCACGAACTCATCTTCCAGTGCCTCCGTCCTGCCAAGCAATGGTGCAGTGCAAACCGCAATAGTGGGCACTAATGGGTCTCATAACTACGTCGACAATACCGGCACACACTTAGGGCAGCGTGCAGTGCATCATCCTGCAATTCTCCGCCGCAATGACTATTATCAATTTGCTGTGATGTATGGAGGGAGGTTTAGGACTTATTTTTCTTTGGGAAGGATTTATAGATCTGTTAGTGACCGGGCAGACTTAATGCTATACTTTGGGAAAGGAAATGAAAGAGGAAGGAAAAGGGGTAATAAAGCAGATTGGAGCAATTCTGGTTTAGGATAAATTCCCTCAGTCAGCTTTGGGGTTTTTTTTATAAGTCAAAGTATTCTGTTTCTTTACTCACTCCAGGGCCGGCAAATATTTTGGTCAGTTCTGAATGGTAAGATATAAATATTGCTATTAAAAGGCTGAGAAAATTAGTACAGATCGTCCATCTAAAGCCCCCTGAATATGAGAAAATCCGGAACTCCTGCAAATTATGCTGCTGCCAGAGTTCAGGCCTTCCTCCAGGCAGCTGTCCTCCACAGCCTCTTCTGTGCCATACGCAGTGCATTTCTGTCTCCCTTTGCTAGAATGAGAAACTTGTTCTCAACACACTGCTTTAAGCAGACAGCGTTCTCAAAACATGTTGGTAGGAGACTGAAGATTAGCATTTCCCCTGTGGACATCCTTCTCCCTCCTTCTTCTGTCCTTGATAAGAGACATAAGCTTTTCTTAAAAAATAAGGCAGGTTTTGTAGCCCTGGAGCCCCATCCTCCAGCTCAGGGACTTCTCGTTTCAGGTGAGGCCACTCCGCAGAGGCAGTACAGCTTCTGCCTTCGTTGGAGGAAGCTTATTCCAGCAGATGATGGGGAGGGGACCAGCCTGAATATGGGTCTCCTGTTCCTCAGCAAGTCCTGTGAGCCTGTAGGCACTTCAGCACTACTGATTGCATTATGAGTTTCTGAGGCAGTGAAGCAAAACAAGAGGAAAAGGCACTTTGCCAAAGTGGCAGTATCCGAAAACAAGGTGCCTTAAGGAGACTAGAAAAGTATGCATTTCAGACCTGTCATCACAGCTGCTGCTTGCCAGAGGGGAGCACGGCAATGTTTAACCTTCCACCAAAACTCGACCTGAGTTTCCTTGCACTGAGTCCCTTCTCTGCCACTGCCCAACCCAGATTACAACTGGATCCTAAGTAGAGAGGAGACATCCTGTTCCCTTCCTCCTCTTCTCTAGCTCCACACACAGCACTTGCATTCAGCCACTCAAAGCAGGCATCCCAGGTGTCCACATGTTTTGAACAGATCTTTTCATTTATTATTGAGTAACAAAGTTGTGGAAGTAGAACCAAATCAGACAGATGGGACGAAGTTGTGGCTCCGTAGTGCTGAAATCTGTATCGACTTTAAGTATCTTGAGTCATTTTGAATAGACATTGCTGCACGACGTCAACGTCTGAGAAAGAATTGGGTTTTTCACTCATCCTACACTGTTAACATTCCCTAATGCCCCCGTCCGGCCCTTGTGCCCAAGGTAAAGCATGGTTTGCATGTTGTCTCCTCTGGGTCTAATATGTACTGTGTGTGGATTATACTGCTGCAGAAAGCACATAGTCTGAAGCAGGTAAAAACCACATGGTATCTCCTGTACTTTTTGCCACAAAGATAATAGAGGGAACTGCAATCACTAAACGCGCAGTTCCATTTTGTGTCGCAAGTAAATCTACAAAATATCAAATGCCAACAAGCGACTCTAGTGACTAGAAAGCACAGGAAATCTGACTCAACCCCATAATATCACATAACAGAAAATTAGATGAATGGAAATTTAGCATCTCCCTCACATTGACTGCAACATGTTAAGGATACTCAGGCCATTTTCCCATAGAGCCCGAGGCAAACCCTGCACTGTACCCTGGTCACAGTCAGAATAAAGACCCCTGTGTGGAACAGGGTACCCTTTGAGGGAGAGAACTAACCGTGAGCCTTTCTACTTGAGCCAGTAGAAAACATCATTTTTTCAATCCATACTGTTGATAAGGACAGTCATGAATGAAAACCACTGTAGTGCAAAGGACACTGTATAGCTCAAGCCAGCGGCAGTTTATCTGCCAGCCCCTCCAGGGGAAGCATGCCGCTTTCTGCCTGGCTCACAACCTCCCCATGGCACGCAGGGATAGCCACGGAGGAAAAAACACAGTCCATCTCTGCCCCAAGGACACTTGAAGTCCCCTCACCAAAGCTTCTGAGAGAACACGATTTTCCTGTCCACTGGGCACTGCTCTGTTCACTTACCATCGGAGACCGACCTCAGCAAACGCACAAGACCTCATTCTCCAGCTGCCTTTTATCCCGGAGGCAAGTGGTATACTGGGAAGTATATCCTTCCTGCTGCGTAACTGCCATGCCAGTTCCATCGCTACCTGATTTTCAAAGCTTTTTTCTGATCTCCCCAGCCCTCAATTTCCCCGTTAGCTCAAAGAAAACACAGGCTGTGTTTGTCAGCTTGTTTCAAACAGGCAGGAGAAAGGAAAAACAGAAAGCAGTAAGCTGCAGTATGTTGCTCTGCTGGATTAATAACGCACTAAATAAAATGGCAACAATTTTTTTTAGGGAACATTCCTGTCAATTAAAATACACAATTTTAAAATGCTGCAGTTATTCACCGTAATTTCTGTTCTCAAAGACCTCATTAGAAACCTCCTCTACTTCTGCATATTGCTGCCGAAATCCACATATCCTTATTGCATATTTGAAGCATACTCAGATTTCCGAGTGGCTAAAACCATTGCTGGCTACACACCTTCAGAAACAACCATTTGCAGAAGGCCCTTCATGAACCTCATTTGCTAATGAACCTTGAAGAGAAAAATGCTCTGGGCTGTAGCACCTCCAAATCTTGAAGGCCACACATATAACGAGCACCGCTATTTAAAATTGGGAAAATTCAGTGGACTGTACTAGAAAAACATAAGTACAAAGCAATTCGAGATTTTTGGAAATTACTCTGGAAAAATAATAATCTGTCCTTCTCTCTGATCTGCAACCGTTTTTGTACACCAGGTTTTTCTTGAATTTGTATCTTTGTAACATCAAGCCTGTAAGTTCTTGCTGTTCAGCCTGCCCATGCCAACCGAGATGGAAAAGCTATGCTTACGACACCCTGAGACAAAGACTCTGGTCAGAACCTCAGCTGTTGTAAACTGAAGTTGCTCCATTAATGACCTATTAATTTAAACTGAGGATGAGAGCACATGAAAGAACAGGGTGGGTGGATGCTGTTGATTTACTTTCAGCAAATATTTGATGACACAATTAGGTAACACAGGTTTGTTCAATGGGTTTTAATTACATTTTGGTTGAAGGATTCTCCATTTTTCTACAGCTATGAAAGGGAGGAGACAAACATTGGACTGTGAGTGACACAGATTTTACAAAAAACCCCAAAAACTAATCAAACAGTTCCCATCTTCTCATTAGATTTATAACTAAAACTGTGCCATGTAGAGGGAAAATAAAAAACCACAGATCTCAGAAAAAAGGTTTTTGAAAGATTTGGAAATGGGTTGATATAAAATGTGATAATCCAATGGAAAGGGGAAGAAAGAGGGAAATGGAAAGTGTTGGGAGTGCTTAAAAATAAGCCAGTGTGTGCCTAAGGGTCACGCCTGCCATTTCACACTTAAATGTCCCAGGACTTGAAAACGCTAGCAAGGATGCAAAACCCCAAAAAAGTGCCTAAAGCAACAGTGGAATTACAAGAAAAACAAGAGAGATGGAAAAGGACCAAAAGACTTGTAAAGGAAAGAATGAGGAAAGAGAGGCATAAAAGCCCAGGTGAGAGGGAGCGGAAGGGCTCCAGTTCAGCCCTGCACCACCCCTGCCTCATGGCTTTGGAGCTGCATGCTGTGGAAGACAGGAACTCAGCTCCCCGCATCCAGCCTCCAGCTCCACCGGCCCATGCAGTTTGTTTGCTCAGAAAGCAGCGTCCTGGCAATACTTCCTTTCCCCTTCATTAAAAGTTAAAGCTAAATTACAAGGACAAAGAGTTAGAACGGGGAAATATCTGACAATTCTCTGTCTCTGCCTCTTGCTCCCTCCTCCCATGAAACAAATAAAAACTGAAGCAATTTAAACTGGGTGGCTTGCCAAGAATATCTTTTGCAAATGCATTCACTGTCATTATATGACAGATGTCTACATTTCCATAACATTTCAGCTGAGCTTATCAGCCCTGAAATACTACCCCTACGAAAATGCAGGGATATCTTCAGTTAATTGACATCTGGATGCCAGATCCTGATCTCGCTTCCCCCAGCATAAGGCATGGATAGCAGTTATGCACCACATCAAGTCTTGGAGTACGTTCCTGTTTTCAGTTATCTGAAGTTACTCACTGACTTAACAGATCTGTCACAGCCCAGGAAGCTGTAACTGGGATCCGAATCCATTGTTTGGTCCCTACATATTTTCTTACTTATTGCTGAGTATCTTCATTGCAATACAGAATCATAGAATCGTTAAGGTTGGAAGGGACCTTTAAGAT